>JAPYYQ010002362.1:0-19839 GCA_030522585.1 Anagyrus pseudococci
AAAGATTGGTCGTGCACGTCATTTTCCTGGGCAGACTCGCACGACCTTTTACCCTGCGTAGTTGCACGGCTAAAACCCGTGCGTTTCGTTTTCCGTGTATACGTACATCGGAGAGGGGGTCTGCAGTGACAAACCCGTCCCTCCTCTCTTTAGCGGCGGGACGCGTGTGCTCGCAGGCTGTCCTCCTCCTCCTCCCCCGCGGATTTTCCGGCGTTGAGCGGAGATATATCCGGAGAGGAGAGAATTGCCGGCTGTTGTTCAGGGAGAGCCGGAGCAGGGGATCGGCCAGCAACAGGTGTCCGCGGGGACATTCGCAGAAACGCCGTGGCACGCCGGCGAGGCACACTCGACAGGGGCGGCCCTTTTATTTACGAGCTTTTTATTCGACTTGTTGAACACCCAAAGTGAGAGAGAGAGAGAGTGAGGGAAATTCTCTCTCTCTCCACGCGAGAGTGGAAACGGAGAAAAGAGCTGTTGGGAAAAAAAAGCCCCTGTTAGCTCTGCTACAGCCACTGCTAGGGGAGAGAAGCTCCCGGAGCTTTGCGGATCTCTTGACTTTGTACGCTCCTCTTTTTTTTCCTTCTCTCGGTCCCCCTCCTTGCCCGGCTTTTCTCCCGGATCTTCCGATTCACTGCGCGATATCACGCCGGAATGATATCACTCGGTTATTCCGACTCTTTCTCCCTCCCTCGGCTCAATTGGATGAGAATTATTTTCCGTTTTGTCGTAGGCATCCTGTTGTTCGAGGGTTTTACTTCTTTTCCTTCTAATTTATCTGGCTTATTTTTTTTCCTTTTGCTTAAAGGAAATATTCTCTTTACAAATTGAAATTAGCAGTGTTAGTTATTTTGATAATCGTCTACTTCGCTCTTGTATCATACAAACACTCGGACACGCATTCATACCACTTGTATTGGTAATCGTGGGGGAATCTGAAAAAAAACGTAAAAGACATCTGTCATTTAGCCTATGGACAAACGAGAGGCGCTAGAGTCTTGGTATCCGATAAGAATCTACAGCTCGGCTATAGATTTCCAGAGATGGTGCCGCGATCGGGAGCGTTTCTCGCGCCAACAGCGCGTGCGAGCTTTCAAATGTCCCGAGCGTTGTCGCACAGGTACGCCTGAACGAATTGCCGAGTAGGTGAGACTAGTCATTCCAGGAGCAAACTAGAGAAGCGGAAGATTCGTCGGAGCAAGTACGTGAAAGAGAAATCAGTGGGATAGATCGGCACAAAGAATGTAAGGACAGATCCTCGTCCTCCAGCTTACCAGTGGATTTAAGGATTTCATCGTTCCAGCGCCTGATATGTTATAGCTAAACGGCCACCTGCTATTCTCTCTGTAGTCGAGACTTTCTAGGCTTTTTTCCCTATAAGATTTTCTTTTAATGGCCTTGAGGTTTGTCCATATTTAAATAAACAATTAATCAAAGAAGATCATGAGTAATTTTGCACTGTAGCTATCAAACTCGACATTAATTTCATAAGCCATGATGATTATTCTTGCCGCCGTAGGATTTGTGTGAAGATCGAGCTTCGGCTGCAGGTAGCGAAAGCCCGTTCTGGGGCGCTGCTAAGAAGATAGAGACGAGAGATAGATTCCCAGTGGTAATCCTCCAAGTCTCATTCATCGCTCGCTGTCCATTCTCTCTTTCTCTCTATCTCGGATCTCCATTAAGAGGCGCGTTAACGCCCTCTTGGCCGCGGCCGGCAGCATCTTCAGTCTGAATGGGGCCGCCCGTCTCATCGTCCCCATTTCCGCCTCCATACTCGTTGGCGCTTGCTTTTATTCGCCGCGGCACGGGAGGAATATATATATCGGCTTTGTCGCGCATCCGTAACTCTTTTCTAAGCGCTGCGTGTGCCTGTGTGTTTACGAATTCACGCGCGCGCCCCCGCTGATTCGCTTTGAGAGTGAGCCAACTCTAAAGGTATATCTCTTTCGCTTGCGCGCCTCCCAAGGATATACTCTTACTATCGGTGTCGGGCTTTCTTCGGGATCTCTGTCTTCTTACACCTAAACATGGTGACATCTTATTGTTGCCGTAACGCTTGGAGAGAAAGAGATTCTTTCTCCTCCCTTTTCCGAATTTTACGGATTTTCCAGGTGCCGGAGATCTCGGAGACTCATGCACTGCTGCTCATCGAAACCAATTGGACCAAATGGCTGCGAAAGCGGAGAAAGAGCTTGCATTCTAGGAGAAGAGGGTTATGCGATGTGCAAGCATGTGTCGACGTTTTATCTCGAGATCTACTTGTCGGATTTAGTCCTCTTTATTTCTTTGCCATTGTGCAATAGTTTCGGTGTGTATCGCGCTAGCGTTGCAGAGAGGAGACCTCACCGGGAATCGAGGCGAACGACAGACCGTGCGATCTTGTGGCTTTGAATAAGGCAGAAGCAATTTCGGCCCTGCGCGCGTGGGAGCGGCAACGCTTGCCGCCGTTTAATTTCAGCCGAGCCCAAGAGCGCGACCCTAACCCCCCTGGCTGCCTCTTTCCGTTATCCCGGCCTGTCTCGCTCTTCGCGAAATGTCTTGCCAACTTATATACGCATATCGCTGCGGCGATGCGCGACGACGAGCGGTATATAGGCCTGTACACGATTTCAAACTTGGCGTACGCCATTGCGGGCTTAGTCGCTGGGGGCTCTCGTAAGGGATATTGTTGTGAAAGACGAGTGGGACGGGGATATATATCGCGAGGAGTATATAGGCATGTTGGGGATTCGGTGCTTTGACTTTTCCTTGGGCTTCTTGTTGTTATTTTTGTGGTACCAATTGTTTTTTAGTTGATTATTTGTTTGTAGTGCATTTACTGTAACGAGAAGCAAACGCTTCTTCTTATCCATAAACACTTTAGTTAACGGAATTCCTAATTGCAAATGATGAATAATCGTACATGAAATTTTGCGAGGGCGTCGAGTCGCGTGAATTGGAAGGGTGTGTGTGTGTGGGAGGAGGAGGATAGCAAAACGTACACTAGCGGCAGGAAGGTAGCAACCCTTCTTAGACATAAGCCTTCTCGGAGCCCACCAGCAGCTATATCTACCCCCTTCCCCTCTTCCACCCCCTCAATGAACGAAGTAGGAAGGAGGCGTTGCTCCGACGAACGTATCAAGTTACTCCCGGAATAATTCTGTTAATTATGATTTCGGAATATGATTTTACCTTGGCCTTCTCGACGTGTTCTCTTCGTCAGTCGTCTGCTAACTGAAAATTCGCGGCTAGACTGCTTGCTCTGAAATAATAAAGAATTGATACACTGTTAGAAATTTTGAAGTAACTTTTAATAGAATTGTAATGGAAGTCGTCACACAATTACGTATATTTGGTTTTTTTTCTATCATTGTGGATTTGTATTATTAGCTATGCCAATCATAAAATTTCTACTCTTATCATAAGGTAAATGATAAAACAGTATATTTCATAAGTTTCTCTAATTCTTATCATCGTCATTTCTACTCTAATAAATGCGTAATCTGCATTAAACCAAATATGTTTTGAATTTTAAGCTTGCCAAGTTGGAGGCTTGAAATTCAAAATAGACGATTATGAGACCGCACAAACAGAGAGAGAGAGAAAGTAAAAGAGCGAGTATGATTTGCAAATATCCAGCGCAATATCGAGACCAGCGGCAAAGTTCCCAGAACGGGCGGCACAGGCAAAGGCGCAGCAGCTCAAGAGTAGTAGCCGATTTAACGCTCATAAATGTAGAATCGTCTAATTCCCCGGAAAACTTGGCGGCACGTAGCAGTAGCATCCTCGTCAGCGAAGAAGATTCTCTTGGCTCTTTCTTCTCCCTCCCCTCTCTCTAGCCCCATTCCGTGGCGGCCTAGAGGCAATTTACGCCGATATTTATGCCGCGTCATAACCCGGACCCTTGCTTTCTCTCTCTCTCTCCCCCGCCCATTTATACAGCCGCGAGGGTGTAGCGGACTCGCTTCGCTAATCCTCTTGGCGGCCGGGGGGGTTGTTTTAATTGAAATCTTAGTCGCGCGCGAGCTCGCCGAGACAAGACGATGCACCACCAAGAGCTACTGTTTCTTGCCTACGTGGGAGAGAGAGAGAGAGAGAGTTATTGGGTATATAACCGAGAGCTGATCTTTTCTCTGTTCTCGGTTGCCGCTGTGCTGCGAGTAGCACGATGGTAAAGCTAAAACTCGCTCTTTTTGACGGACTCGAGGTGGTTAATGAAAAGGTTGAGGCGAGGGGAGTGCTGGCTCTGGGTTTGACGGTTCAAGTTGCCGGTACGCGATGTATATCTTCCTATTCTCTCTGTCTTCGTAGTTAGACAGATCTTTTCCGCGCATTTGATTGTTGAAAAGCGCAAAAGTTAAAATTTTGATTGAAATTGTTGAACGATGAGGAAGGAAATTGCTTTGATTGCGCGATTATAAATTCAAGTAGACGTTTTTTTTATAAAAATGACTATTGCTTTGAGGAAACTCGGGAAAGACATTGCTACTGTAATATCTAAAAAATTAAAAGTCAACTTGGCTCATCGCCACGAGGCCGAGGAGCTGTCCTCTCTCTCTCTCTCTCTCTCTCTCTCAAAAATAACACGTAATCCAGTAATTCCCCGATCCGTGCTGGCGTCTATAAGAGATTCAAAAGCTGAGGTCGTTGCGCGCGGCTCGACGACGGAAAAACGAGCGAAACTTGTGCAATTTTGCACGGGCAGCAGGAGTATCGCGTGAAAGAGAGAGGGAGTCGAAATGTCAACCGCGCGAGACCACCAAAAGCTTCGCGGGCTTTCGCCACCTCCTCTCACCCCCCCCCCCTACCTCACCACCTCCCCTTCGCTTCTCTTTCTGCGTGCGAGGGTGAAAGAGTTTGCCGCGCGCGAAACGAGAGAAACTTTTAATTCGTTCATTTCGGCTGGCTCAAAGGGCCGCTGCTACCGCTGCTCGTCCAGTCAGGGCTTATTAAAATTTATGCCCTATCCCTTTTCGTCCGTGACGCTTCTGCGCGCGCCTTACGCTCTGCGACTAGGGTATCTAACAGGGTGTCTTCGACATTTCCTTCTCTTCTAACACACACATACACACACACACACAAAATAATATCTATTTGTCTTTTTAAATGTATGTATAGAGTCAAAGTATTATGATAAATTGTTCTTTCTGTTCGATTATTATTTTATGGCATCGATAAACAATTGTTTTCGTCCGTACACGAATCTCATTCCTAGGCAAACAATCAAGCCATTGAGTTTGCCTTCCGAAACGATCCACGCAGACCCCATGCTTGTGTTAAATTTCGTGCCCGAGGCGAAACCGGTGAAAATTAGCCTGCCATTTGTAATCCAACGTGGAGAATTTTTCCGCTCCGAGATATTTTACTCATCCACGTGGCCAAAGAGAGAGAAAAAGAGAAGCTACCCCAGGAGAAGCAGGAAATAGAGCGGAGGAAGACGTTACACAGCTCTCCCTTTTTTACCCCCATTCCTCCCACCCCCATCGGCTCGTTCATCTCGACTTTATCCTGTTGGCCACGCGAGTTTCGAATCCCTTTGCCTCCTCCCTCTTCGTGCTCTGTAAAGAAATTACACTTGCGTATACTTTAATCCCTGGAACAATACGAGAGAAAGAGAGAGAGGAGGAAAAAATATAAAGAAAGGGAATAAGAGAGAAAGCGCCTCGAGCCAAAGGGGTGCGAGATTTCTTCGCTCGGCGCTAATATTTTGCGAAGGCCAAAGAGAAGGGGGGGGGGCACAGGCAGTAGCCTGGGGAAGGCTACATTTTTTTTACAGCCCCGTCAAACTCGCCCTCGCGCGCGGCCCAATGCGGCTTGTCTGCGTGCGCGCCACTGCGGGGATTTGGGGAAGGGCGGATGAACGAGAGCGATGGGCATAATAAAAACGCCATCTGAAATATGCATCCCTTAATAAAAGCGTCCAATTAGAGGCGTAAATGGAATTAAGCAATGAGCCCAGGGGGGGGGGGGTGGAGGTGCAGGTGCTCTCTCGTCTTTCCCGGATTTCCAGACCGACTCTACATTCTCGCTTCATCCACACCCCTGGCTACTTCTCTTGGGAGCTACTCGTTCAACCCCTTCGTTCTCGCATCTCGACTCTTTTTTTTCGTTCCTTCTTTATCCCCGTCGCCGCGAAAAAGATTAGGAGAGCTTGCGACCTCCCCCAAACGTCGCTCGTCGTTGCGGAGCTGCTGAAGCTGTGCGTGCCTGTATACAAGCCCTCAATTATTTATGGCTTCGGGATTTTTTTCCATCAGTTATACATCGAAGACGCCGCTGGTATTGCTTGATTTATAGCAGCGAGACTATGTCTTATCCTGGTGGACTCTGGATTTGCCGGGTATCACACACTGCCTTCATCTCGCCTGTCCTTTCGATGAAATATATGTTGTTGTTGTTTTTGGTTATTATTTGCTCTCGCCGAATGATTTTCGTGAGCTTTGTTATCTTCAATTCGCCTGCGTAGCTTATTCCTACTCCCGAAAGAATATGTTTTCACGTTCGAATTATTCACGCGTGCTATATCAATGGCAACGGATATACATGTATCCAGTAAAATTCTTCCTTAGTCATATCCAACTTGTTGCCCGTGGTACAGGCAGGCAATGTAAGGCGTTGCCTGATCTAATGAAAATCCATGCTCTCGTTGCTGATTCTGCTAATGCAACATTCATGCAGTAGCGTGCTGTCATGACAGGACGATTTTCGGATCGCAGAGAGAGAATCTCCTTTGCTCTCGCATCTCCGATTTCTCCCCTCGGTAGCAGTCCGTTTCTCCTTCTCTTCTTCTCTCTCTCTCTCTCTCTCTCTCTTTCTCTCCAGCCCGAATACTCCTCGGATTCCCGGCTTCGGATATTAAAGACCCCCAGCCGGCGTATTAGTCATATAAATTTACCGTTCGCTATTTTAGTTTCGCATTTCGTTCTTCTCCTTCTCTCCATGGCGCCCCCCTTCCCCCGACAGCACTGAGCAGCCCGAGCCCAATACCAACGGATCGACCCCTCATCCCATCTGCTTGCTACTAGGCACTGCTCTTTCTTTCATATTGTTCTTCCTCTTGCCAGCCCCTCGCCGTCTCCGTCTTAGCATTAATTGCGTTTAATCATTATTTACTACGATTCCGTTGTATTCCTTCAACTTGTTGTTCTACAGCAAAGCAAGTAAAGTAAAAGTGCCTCTATAATGAATATTCTATTAATTTTATCTAAATTAAGCAGTCAACTGGAATTGTCTAATTTTTACTTATCCTTCTCTTCAACCTGTCATCTGGGCCAAGTTGTCGTTTTATGCAGCTGAAAAGGTAGCATTTGCAGGGGGCGCGGATGCGTTATCGAAAAAATAAAATTTCGCTTTAAATTAAAAATTGTTTCCAGCCGTGTGCACACAGCTACATATTTGACATTTAAAAATGTCGAAAAATCCTCAGTATTTTTTAATATCCAGCGAGGCCGCAGCCGCGCGCATATTCGCACTTTTGGCAAATGAAAATCCGCGAAATCAAATTTTGCAGACCACTGACCCTGGAACGGCAGATATCATCGAAATATTTCATCTTGCCCGAAAAATGACGGGAGCCCGAAAAAATATTCCCTCTCCTACACACACACACACGTGCGCGCACGCGAGAGAGAGATCCTTCAGCAGGGTTTTTAATTGAGCTTCGAGCCACAGGGGCCACGTGCTCTGTTCGATTCGTCCTACCCATCCCTAGGCAGCATTCCAACGGTTAATTACGCGGATTTCCAATGCGAATTCGGGCTGGCCTGATTTTTAAGCCCCTCGTCGCCCCGTCTATCAGCCTGGAATTTTTACGATTGGCTCTCTTTTGCGCTCGTTCGACTCTGATTGCCTAAATATACAACGGAGCTCGGATTATTGTATTCGCTAATGAAACGATGACCGTTTTCACGGCTATTCTTTCGACCGCTCTCAGCCGTCTTGAATTGCCCAGATAGCCCGAATATTTCGCATAACTCTACGGCTGAATCTTTGCGATTCATTAAATTGTTGCTTTTCCATGATTAGTTCATTATCACTTTGCAATTTATTCAAGCTATTTATCCTACGATTATATGTGTACATGCATAATTTGCCGCAGAAAAACCGGGTTTAGAAATCTACTTTCCAATGTTCTTTTTTGCCATTCCACGCGCGCAAGTTTTTTCAGGAAAAAACTACAAGCAAAATATAATTAGTCCTATATACTCTCTTCTTGTTAATTAAAAAAAAGAGAGAATAGAGAAAAAAGAAGCTCGAATCTTTTGACGTGAAGTGCTTGCAGTAAAGAAGAAATCCGGGAGCAAGGTATATAAAATCGTCACGTACGCGAGAGAGAGACGGAGATAAAGATAGAGAGATGGAGGCCGGAAGTCGTCGATTGATCGATCGAATATCTCAGTCCCGCATCATCATCGTTTTATCCGCCTCATCTCCTCCCTTTTGCACACTACTACTACCACGACTACTACTACTATCACTACCACTTCACCCCACGTTTCTCTTGTTCCTTATTTTTCACAGTTGCTTTTGTCTTCATCTACTATTTTATTAAAGATTTGCAGTAAGGCATTACCTTTTATTTATAACGAGTTGAATAATCGTTTAGAACTTCATGAATCCGTATTAGTTTGAAATTTATTGGAACCCACATAAAAATTATAGAGCGAAGGTATAGAGTGAATGGAGCGAAGGTATAGAGTGATGTCTATTTCGGTCATAGCAGAGCAGCAGCAACGATGTATCTGAGCAAATCCGCCTGATCGTCTCGCTTATCCACGCGTTCCCCTCATCAGCCGGCATCCACTTCCCGACCACATCCGGAGAGCGTCGAGTATAGACAGAGAGAGAATCGTATTGCGACGTCGAGGCACATATATACGCACGCAGGCAGGCGCATATCGAGTTGAAGCGCGCCACTTTCGATGCTCACTCGATATACACCCGGGCTCTCCCTGATGTATATATACACACACACTCGTGAGAATAGTAGCAGACAAGGAGACGTAGCGGGGATCGAGATAAAAGAGAGCGAGAGAGCTCGCGAACGAGTGGCTATATATATACGTATGCGCGCTGGTGATGGAGGGGTGGCGCGATGCTGGGGTGGCTGCAGCAGAGACGTGACGAGACAATGGATCGGTCGAGCAGCCGGCTACCCACATAATACACAATCGCATCAGCATCTCTCCGCGACGTATTGTTTGGCTGTGTTCGCTCTCTTTGATATCGGCGCGCGACTGCCGAATCTCTCTTCCAGAGCACCGGCCCAACCCCCCGGCTGCTCCCCCCGCGCTGTCTTGCCTCTCTCTCTCTCTCTCCTTTTCCGATCGCTCCCTCACTCCGTTCTCAGCAGAAGCAGCTCGCGAGTGTCGCGAAACTCGATATACCTGCGCTTCCTCCCCTCCCCCTCTCTTTGGCCAGCCTACGCCTTTGAAGGCATCTTTTTTCCCGCAGAGAGTCGAGCCACGGATGCGTATCTGGAGGGGCGAGATTTGCACGTTCGATGACGCGAAAGAGAATGAGCCGAGAGAAGAAAGGTGTGCGCGGGATTTTGGTCGACAGTGCGCGGGGGGAGATACAGCTCTCTTTCTCTCTCCCGCTCTTATCTATTGCGTTCGAGATCGCGTCTCGATGAGCACGCATCTCTCTGTGTGCGCGTGTTATGTGCAGCGTTGCACTTCCGGTTATGAGCTTATTCGTCAGCCTGCCTCGAGTGCAGCAGCTGTGATGGAGAGATTTCAGCTCTCTCACTCTCTCTTCTTCTTTCCAGCTTGTGCATTAAAGCAGCCTCGCGAACTAGTAAAATCAAAAATCATTGGAGTAACGACGCCGGGAGAGTCGTATGCGTATGCGCAAAAGAATATATCGCCCGGCGCTTTTCTCACATAATCGAGAAAGAAACTCAATTTAACATTTAATTGAAAGTGCTCGGATCCAGCGAGCGAGTGGCAGAGAAAAAAAAATAAAAAAGCCTTACGCATTAGCAGATCTCGACTTTGCACTCCGTAGCCGAGCGAACGAGAGAGAGAGAGGGAGAGAGAGAGAGAGAGAGAGAGGGCAGGTCGGGGTCGGATTTTTGATAAATGAAACAATAAAATCGAGAGAGAGAGAGAGAGAGAGAGAGAGAAAGAAGCGTCGGGGATAATTAAGGGAAGAAGAGATCGAGGGCGGTGTGAAGTGGCGAGCATGGGGAGAGACCGGTCTTTCGCGGTCGTCGATCGCGCGTAAAGTTTCGCGCGCGGGCGCGAGTGAGAGAGCGCCCGGGGAGATTAATGATACGCGCGGCGGAGCCAGCAGCATACTGTCTTTCGCTCCCGCGCAGAGGCTCCTCCCGTCGATCGATCTCTGTCCCTAACCCTGCCGCCCGTCAATCTCCCGGCTCACACCCTCTTTTTCTCACTCTCCCTTGCCCTTTCTCGCTTTTTTTTTTTGTTTCTCTTTTCGTTTTGTTTTAGTCCTCGCGATATATCCGCAAGCCCATTCTCACGCTGCGCCAAATTGCCGTACATAGCTGGCTCTACTTTGCCGGACTGCAGGTCTCTCTACTGACCTCGGGGTCCTTTTCCGTGTCCTTTGTCCGCTCTCTCTCTTGCCCATCATCAAAATACGTGTGTAATCAACGTATTCGCATCTAGTGTATACCGTAGCAAGCGTTTCATTTATCGAAAACACTCGAGGTATTACTCCCCTTTTTCTAAGTGGCTGGCGATAGCCGAGCTAGCGTATACACTCTTCGGATTTTCAAGACATCCAGCAGGCAGTAGCGAAGAAATAGGCCCCTCGCTCCCATCCCCCCATCAGCTGGCATGGAAGGGTCTGGAGAAAGGAGGGGGGGGGGGAGAAAGACGGGAGCTTAAAGATTAAACGATAGAGATTCCAGCCGAGTGTGTGTGCAAAGAGGCCTCGATCTCTGCTCCTACTGCTCCGATACTCGCAAGACAAACAAATTAGTGCAATTAGAATCGCTTCAAAGAAAATTGATAAATTCCAGGCGGAAACAATTTCGCGACTCATTTCACCCGCGCCGAGATAAAGGGAGTAGGAGAGCCGGAGAAATCGCGAAAAGCAGCAGCAGCCTTAGAGGAAGAGTGTACGTCGTATAGAGGAGAGGGCTTTGCACACAGGGGGGAGGGGCCCTTTCTTCCGCTGTCTGAGAGATATCAGCGCAGCATGCCTTTTGGATTTTTTGCTTCCCCGTTTGTTATCACTTCCCTCGTAGCCTTACTATACCACTAAGCCTCTCTCTCTATAGTAATTGCTTTCTCCCGCGTTAGATCTGCGCTCGGCTGTGACACTGTCGCTGCTGTTACTCTCTCATTTACAAAATTTTCCTCTTGTCAACTTTTGCAACTAGCCAGTACAGTCGCTCTCTCTCTTTTTCTGAGCAGAAGGGAAAGAAAACAAGACGCACTCGAGACGTGCCAAGTCTTTGGTGCGAAAGCGAGCGCGCGCCAAGTGCTTTTCGGCCTGGCAAAGATTTGCGAGCGTACGTGCGAGCGCATATGCACCGGCTAGGCTAGAGATAACGAGCCGTATGTGTCGACACGCGCAGCTTGCCGGGGGTCACGGGCGACGCCCTATGCGACTGGTGCGGCAATGCGAGAAACGATAGAGCGGAAGAGAATGACGCTTTCGGTTTTTTTTCGCTTCGCTTGCTCTTCCAATTCGTATCCAGCTACTTTGCATTTTGTTTCTTTCTTCTTTTTCCCTTCTTTTAACGCCTCAACGAATCGGTTAATATCATTGAAATATTGGAAAATTATTATTTAAACGCCTCGAGGCTAATAATAAAGAATAGCTGTAGGGGGCGAATAGCATTAGATTTAATATCAAGTCAATTTGAATGTTAATTTTAATCCGTTGGCAGGTAGCATGAGCTCTACGCTGCCGCTAGCTCTGCGTGCTTATTAACAACAATAATGATTAACGAAAAAGGCGAGCGCGCAGGCAGAGGCCGCGCGCGAGGCCAACTTAATTTAATAAACTTTGACACCACAAAAGCCCTGGGTTGGAACTGTAACTACATTCCAGCCTCAGGCAAGATAAGAGTGAGAGAGAGAGAGAGAGAGAGAGTGAAGGAGGAAGGCAAGGAGAAGAAGAAGACGAAGGGGAGCAAGAGGAAGGAGGAGAAGGGAAGGGCGGTTTTCTCATAAACGCACGAGAAAGTGGAGGGGAGAGGGGGAGTTGGCGCGAAACTCGACGACGTCTTGAACTCCGGCTGGGCTAGCTCTGCCCTACTGCTTTGCGCGCGCGGGCATTAAGAGCTTCTGGATTTATTTATAACTACATTTACGCGCGTGTCCTAACCCCTTCCTTCGGTTATTGCGTTTATGGCCTGTGCGCCCAGGGAAGAGACCTTAGAGGCGGAGGAGGACGACTAGCGCACGCCGGGGCGAATTTTCCGGCGGCGTGAGCTTCGGCACCCATCCCTTTCTCGCTCACTCTCTTTCTCGTTGAGCTTTGAATTATTTCGGCTTTGTTGCTCATTGAAAATTGCCGCGCTCGAGTGTGTACATATCCTGCTCGACTAGTTTTCAACGAGAGAGAGAGAGAGACTCGGAGAAACGTGAATAACTGTTATGCCTTTTGTGGCTTGTATCTCAATGTTTCTTCCGACGACATTACATTTTTCTTGTGAATCAATCATATTTGTTTGTTTATTTTTCTTTCTCTCTGTGTGTTTCAGGTATGGATCGACTTCTCAAGCGAAGCAGCGTCATTACGAAAAGTAAATTTTTCATGAGCATTAAACGTAACGTTATTATTAATTTGAATTATATCTCAATTATGATTATATTTTATATAAGCTATAGCTTGAAAGAATAATTAATCGAATCGAGCTGTTGGTGAGCAAATCAAAGAGCAAAGCACATCTCGAAGCCGGTATGGAGCTGTGCTCCGAGTGAGCGTCGAGTGACGATCACTTATAGAGAGTACAGGTTATCTGCTGAAATCAGAGCAGCGAGGGTTGGTTTATATCGATAGCTATACAAGCGGGGCAAGGCCCTAACGCCGGGGTAGACTCCTAGCACGCGTCTAAGACAATGAAGTGCAAGTCGACGGCTCGTGGAGTAGTCCTCGGGTAATCCGGGCGCTCGCGCAGTCCCCGGCCTAGCGTATCGACATTAATTCCCGGCTGGCCCGGGGAGCCCCTTAACCGGAACAGACGCACCCTATAATAGGCAAGTTGGAATCCAATCTGCAAGTTTGCAAATTCAATTCGGCCGTCTTACGAGCTTTAAGAGAGAAGGAGCCAACGGAGTAGCGGAGAACGAAAGAGAGAGAGAGAGTAGCGCCAAAGGCGCGCGCACTTCGCTCTCTCTCTCTTGCGCGCCCTTACTATACACTAGTACGCGCGCCGGCTAGAACTTTGCGCGCTCTTTGCTCTTTCTTCAAAGATATCTGCCCTCTGCGCGTATACCTCCCTCTCTCCTTCGCCGATGTGCGTTTTAGCGTTTCAATCGAGTTATCGTGGAAATTTTCGCTTTTGCCCTCTAGGGCAATTATATTTTTCAATCGATCGTGTATCAATGAATTTTTTTCTACATTGCACGTAGTACGTTACATTGAACAAAAACAATAAATGCCAAAATAAAATCAACATCCGAGTTTGATGTGTAACTACGTGGAGAAATGATAAAAGGTCAGGCTGGCCTGTCTTTTGATGAAATTTTCACCCGCGGATAAAGAGGGGAAGGGGTGGAGGAGAGCTCAGTGCCCGGCGGCCGCTGCGGCTGCAAAGAAAGCCAATGGCATATATGTCGAGTTTGAAGAGATGTACAGGGGGGGGGGCGGTGTAACTCTCGGCTCTTATCAAAAGCGAAAAGTACATCGGTGTGTGCGGAGAGTCGCGGGTACGAATGAAAGGCAAACAGCAGCAGCAGCACACGCGGAGAAACACGGGCCGCGGAGAGAACTCGCCGTGCTTTTGAAGTAGACTCCCCCACATAGGCCTTGCCCGTTCTTTTAAACTCCTCGTCGCGCTCTCTCTGCGCAGCTCTCTCTCTCTCTCGCCGCGCCTAATGCGTTTTATTTATTCACAAAGACAAATACTCATTTACCGTCTGGCCGCGCTTTTCCTTCCTCCTCTTCCTTAGCCCTCGTTCATTTCCTTTTCACTGGCTGCGCCCACTGTACGGCCGAGCGATATAGCCCCTAAGCCGCGCGCGCGCGCGCGACAGATGGAAAAAAGGTAACTCTGCGCGCTCTGCCAAGTGGCCAAGAGCTTTCTCTGCCCATTCACTGCTTTGTGCCAATGAGCCGCTCTTCCTTTTACGCTTTTCAATTGCCTCTTGCTCCGGTTAATTTTCATCCTCGTTCTTTTGCAGTCCTCCGCCTCTTATCTGCCAAGTGTTGCCGCGCGGATTCGTCATAAGCGCCAAGTCCATTCAAAGACGATAATAAAAATAATGAATTTTCATTTGTTCAATCCATGATACACCTAGTGTTATATAAAGCAAAATACTTTCGCTAATCAGAAGCTCCCTCTCCCTCTCTCTCTCTCTCTCTCTCTCTCTCTCTCGACAAAGAAAATACAATTAGCCGCGAGAGTTGGCTTGTAGTTAAGAGGAAACCGGTGGACGCGGCGACAAAGATACGCTCATAAGAAAAGAGAGTGGAACAAGCAGGAGGAAGAGGGCGCAAGGGGATGGGGGAGGATTGTGGCGAGTGAAGCGAGCGGAAAGGGTGCCGGGCCGTAGGAAGGACGGGGTAGAGCGGCTTCTGTCCTTCTCTCCCTCGGCGTTGCCGCATCATCGTCGTCGTCGTCGTCGTCACCGGCTCGACTGTGTTCAGCTCCTAAACTCCAAAGCGGTAATGCCGCAATCCCTTTGATGGGGTTTCTGTAAATGGAGCCGAGGCGAGAGAGCGCGCCCGCGGAAAATATGCGCGTGTGCGCCCCCGCCACACCGGTCTATGATGCTCGGCGACGGGGGGACGGCGAGGGCTATACGCTTCGGCAGAGCAGTGCTCTGGAGGGAGGAGGAAGGACGCGTAATAGCCCCAAGGACGCTTTGACAAGACAGAGGACTTGGCCAGTGCGCACTGCGGCCTCTCCTCCTGCTGCTGGGCATTTTTAATTTCCAAGGATTAAAACGGGGCTGCCCCCCGGCGGCGAGGCTTACGCCCGCGGCGGCCGCACGCGGGCATGACTTTTCTTCTTCAAAGTCTATTTGCCCCTTCTTCTGTCGCCTTCTTTTCCACTACTTCTTCTTCTTCTTCTTCTTTATCGTCGACTTTAAGCTCTTGCGGACGTTTATTATTTCACGATACTTGATAAATCCGCCAAAAAAGGGAAAGAGAGAAAGAACTAGTGTTCATGAAACCCTCGGAAGGATGTCGTCTTTGAAGTTGCAATGTCAGTTTAAATAAAGAAAAGTATATAAACTTATGAAATTTGATCAACAGTAGTTGCAGCTTCCTATTTCAATATAAATAGATTTGATTCTTCATGCTACACAGCAACACATACACAGCACACTTGCCAGATTCGCAATAACACGAGAAATAAAGAAGAGGGAGAAAGAGAGGGTGGGTGGAGGGGAATAATGGAGGGTGGCGAAACGGTGGTCTCGAGTACAAAGCGCGTCGGAGCTGCGTCTGCCGGGAGCTTACACATGTAGCATGATAGCTTTCTCGTCCTCTCTCCACGCAATCAGAAGTCATAATACATTTACGCCGACCTAATGAAGTCTTGATGAAAGACCGAGCCTGCCATGGGACAGCGATCCGTTTCTCTTCCATCTTCCTCTCCCTTTACCTCGCTTTTGCTCGAGCTCTTTCATTGTATCTTCCTCCCTATCATACCCCACCCACATATCTCTCTCTTATGGTAGCCTTCTCAATTTGCTTTTCTGAATAACGTCCTAGCTGCTAAGTGCGCCTTATCTCTATGTATATCGAATAAATGTGAAAAGTTGTTTTCAAAGTATTGGCGGCTTTCAGGAGGCAGACAGCAAAACTTGTCGATCAGACTGGCTTTGGCGCTTGGGAGACACAGCAAAACCAAGTGGCAATTCCTCTCGGCTTTGCATCGCGGATTCGTACGTAAGCACATATTCTCCTAATAGACATATCCGTCCCGCGAACTGCATCGCCGGGCGAGCGTGTAAATGGCGCAAAACCACTGCATTTGCCGCAGCTCTCTGGCTCGTATTAGTAGGGCATACGCCCATCGGGCCATGCAAAATGCAGGCATACCCAGCCTGCACTCGTTCCCACGTGCGCATACCTCCCTCTTTCTCTTTCGCTAGTGCGCGCGCAAATATAAACGTGCATATTCATTGGGCTTCGCCTATGCGCGCTTGCAATAGGCATGAGCCCGCTGCAGCTATAGGGAAGGGGGGGAGGCAGTGGCGGGGCACACGCGACTAAAGCGAGTAGCGGGAAAAGGTATAGGCGAGTGTGCGGCCAGGGGGAGAGGGAGGGAGCGGGGTTTCACCGTTCGCTTTGCGAAGCGAAACTATAACTGAATTTCCCCTGTCATTTTATGCATCAGACTCGGCCTGTAGAGTAACCGAATTCGATGCTTGATGCAATTATACATCTTTGCGAGTGAGAGAGGGAGAAAGCCAGAGCGAGCGTGTGTAGTACTAAATTGTTATGGAGAGCTCTCGCTACGCCATCTCGCTCTTCTCCTGTCTCTCTACTCGAGGGACGGGGGGAGTCTCTTCCTTTTTCAATTATTTCCACTCTGCTCTCTCCCCCCTCCCCTTCTACACACACATGCGCACAGTCGAAGCTATCTATCTCCATAACTATCTGTCGGCTATTGAACTATGAACTCTTTCGGATCGACTCTCGCGGATAGATGGATACCGAGCACTGCGTCCACTCTGGTCTTGGGGCTTTTCGCTTATACTATATTTTTGGGAAGGTAAATTCTTAAGCTTCTACGATAATTTTTATTATTATATTCAAAATTTTTCAAGGTCCTTAAGAAATACTTTGCGAGAAAACTCAATTATAAATTCAATTTTAATTGACTTAAGCCTAACTAAAACGACCGTCCGTGCCCCTTAAAAAGCGTCTCTTACCAGATTCTCGTCTGAAAAGCCAAATACCTTATATACGGAGATTAACAAACCTCCAAAGAGAGAAAAGGAGAGAGCGAGAAAGGCTGGCTATTTTTCTTCTTACACGCGGGTCCGGCGCGCGGGCAAACGTGGCCGATCCTCGTGCCAAACAAAAAGGACCTAATTGAAAATAAACAGCGAGAGAAAAGCAGGAGAGCCTTAGGAGCAGGAGTTTGAAGGGGGTGGACGGGGGCTTTGGAGAGACCGAGAGCTGGCAGTAGAGAGCGTCGCTCGGATGCGCCGGCCGCGAATTAAATTACTTGTCGCGGGAGCCGGGGAATCCCTTAATCACTCCTTTCCCTCTCTCGGCCTGCCGAGGAAGATTCTCCTTTGCGCCCGTGCCATTTTCAGCCTGGCCCCGGCTTTTCGCGCCCGTCGAAGCGCGCTCTTATTATTTTAACGAGCGGACGCGCGCCCTGATACATAAGGCGATTCTCGCAAGCGCCCCCAAGCTCTCGCACGGCCTGATATTAATACCAGGAGCAGCCAGTCTACGACGACCCGCGGACTAAAGGAGAAAGGGCTGTAGTCAACCGACCTGAGAGAAAAGTGATCAGGTGACCGTGAACAACCCCTCAAGTTCCAACGACGACGGTCTCAACGACTATAGTTATGACGACTTTGCGCGGGGCTGTTCCCCTTTTAGTGAAAGGCTTGTTGGTAAAAGACTTATTTTAATTCGATAAATTAATATTTTAAAGTACTTTTTTTCTCTGCAAATGTCGCGATAATAGCATAACCGTATGGAGAAGTAATCGCTTGAAGTGTAAAGAACTCGGACACGAGCCCTCTCTTATTTTTGCACTCTCATTTTGCTCTTTGTTATGTGGTCGCTCTCACAAGGTATAAAACGAATTATTCAGAAGGCCCTTTGCCCCTCGTGCGCTACCCTTTTTGTACGAGTATAACATCGCTTTCCTTGCGGAACCGTGCGCGTTCGCCGCTTAATGAATAGCGTGAATAAGCAATTTATTTGCGAGACTAGGCAAGTTTTCGAGTTTTCAAATTTATTCATATTTTTCCTTGATTAAGCGTCAAAGGATAGTGCTACGAAGGCAAGGAGCCGATGAGCCCGTATGATAAAATTTGAAATGTAAAATGCAGCTAATTAGTGTAAAATATTTATCGAAATAAAATACTTGAAAAATTTTAATCGATATCCAACTTGAAGAGTCGGCTAATAAAAAAAGGTTGGCTCTCTTTACGGCTGCCCGCGCGTGCCGTAAGGTTTTGTTATCGAAATCGTAAAATCGCGAATCTATCGAGTAAGCGTCTCTTATTTTTCTGCCGCGCGCGCGTTCGCTGGCAAGCAAATAAGAATTTCCAATCTATTTATCCGGCTGGGAAAAATCCAACTACATACTTTGGTTGATCGTCCGTTCGTTCTCGGGCTCCCCTTCTCGATTCCCAGTAGCATCGGTTGAGCGCTTGGAAGAGGGAGAAGAGCCAACGGCGGGGGCATGCCATGGAAAAAGTATTCCCCGACAAATATTTCCATTTTCACAGTAGCGTTGCTCCTGCCGCTATTCTCTCTCTTTCTCTCGTTTTCTTTTTATCTGCGTCGAAACTATAAAGCTCGTGCGCCTGGAGGGGAGAAGGGTGTGGGGGAGGGCTGCACGCGGGGTATCGGCTCGTCGGCGCCCAGCCTCGGAGGCGTAGCAGAGCAGTAGCCGAGAGTTAAAGATGGGTGGAGTTCTGATTTCATTAAGCCCCGCGTTATGCGATTAATTAAGTCGCGCGCGAGTCGGAGAGGGAAAGCGACGGCGCCGGTAAAAATCCCGTGGATCGCTTCCGAACATTTTTTCTCTCTTCTTCTCTCTTTCTCTCGCTGCCTTTTTGGCTACTCTGCTACATTGCCCTCTCTCTCTCTCTCTCGGGCGCAACGCTTATTCGGTGGGGCAGAGATGAAAAAAATTAACTAGGGACATTCCACGAGGCCTTCGGATTTGCGAAACAGCACTAGTGCGAGAGAGAGAGAAAGAGAAAAGGAGAGGGTCGGTGAGGTGGCGGCGCATGAAAAATGTGGAGTACAAGTAGAAGGGGAGACTGGAAGGAAGTCTTGCGCGATTTTCTGGATTCCAGTGTGTTAATTAGAGCCGGACCGACTCTCTCCCTCTCTTTCGCTCTCTCCCTCTTTCTACATTACGAGTTATTAGCTTTTCAGCGGCTGCCCGGATTTGCAAGCTTACACTTGGGAGTAATGTCTCGTGCTATTTCACGCGCCGCATATACATGTCTAACAACAGCGTCGTTGAACCTTTTTACATGGAAAATTTAACGTCATCTGACTGCTATGAAAATATTTACAAATTAAGAGATAGTCTTTTAAATATTCTTAAGTAATAAAACGATTTTGTTATCAAATGAAAAACAGCGCATGAGTTAATTAATTTATCAAACGAATCGAGGAAATTTTGTGAAATTAGCTGTCGCCTGTCACCCCGCATAGTATATTTTACTCGGAGAATAAATACATTGTCAACGGTTTCGATCGGAAAATCTCCAAATAGTGCCTTATTAATTAATTTTCTCTCGCGGCATTGAAATTAACACAACAATTTTCCGGGGATTATAATAACGAAACCTCTTTCTGCGAGCCTTATAACAAAATTTAAAACGTATTAATTATGGAACGACGTGCGGGCCGATATTTATTTATAAAAATAAATAATTTATTATGCTGCAAGGTGATATATACACTGAGAAAACACATATTATAATTTTTACAAATATTCTAGTAAAAATTACAATAGTCCATAGCAGTGCTCGGATATACTTACATTCTTGTGAT
>JAPYYQ010002363.1:0-22806 GCA_030522585.1 Anagyrus pseudococci
AGCTTCCAGACCATAAGTTGACTGGAAGCTCTGCTTAAATGCAGATCTTTAAATCACCGTATTCTAGTCAGAAGATGGTCTGTAATACAAATGTGGCAAGGTGATGGTGAAAATTTCCAACAGGGGTCTTATTTTAATATTCCTTAACGAATTGTCGTATTTTATGTAGATTGACCGAATTGTCGTGTTTTATAGCGCTTAGACGAGTTGACGCGTTTTTGCACCGGGGCGACGATATATATATATATATATATATATATATATGTGTGTGTATATGTATATATATATAAATTGTATACTGTAACTACGAAACACAGTTCAGTACTAAAATTACGTTATTTTCCCTAGTCATTATGCTGATATTTTCGAGTAGAATATGTAACAAGCTTTATATAGTGTTATTGTAATTTAGGTTCAAGTTTATTTTGCGCGCAAAAACAAATGTTTCTCCGCTCGCTAAAAGAACAACAAAGTCTTGTAAAATCAGATAAAATAATCCATGCAGCAGGTTGCTAAAAGATGCGTTATATTCATTACCGAAATTTCGACCCAAAAATATAACGTTTTAAAACCCATATAAAACAAATAATTGACTGAGCCTCTTATATACACGTAAATTTGAAATAAAATATTTGATTTCATTGGCAGAAAAGAAACTATTTTCTCGAAAAAGGACAATAAACAAAGGTTCCGCAGAAAGGTGTAGGAGGGAAAAGGGGGAGGGAATGTCGTTGTAATCGAGAGTTATACGCCGAAGAAAAATAGCCGATGCAAATTTTATCAAAATTTTAAGCCGATGTACGACACGCCGGAACGGGAAGACGGAATGTATGAGCGCGCTAAAGGCAGAGGGGCATTAGGGGAAGAGGGTAGAGCTAGTCGGGCACGTCCAGGATGTCGCGAGCCCGTAAAACTGCGCGTGGGAATGCGGCGTCTGCAGGCGCTGCAAAAGAGGGAGGAGGAGGAGAACTCGCGTTGCCTGCGGCTGCATGTGTGCTGGAATAGAGAGAGAGAGAGAGGAGGAGGAGGTTAGGGATAGCGGTGGAGGAGGAGGATGAGGCGGGGGGGGGGATGGGAGGCCGCGATTAGGATTCCTCGAGTTCTCTCCGCAGCAGCTGCAGCCACTGGCGATGTAATCGAAATTGCTGGGATTCCCGATTGGGCGTGCGCCGGGCCACTGTGCTAGCCCGCTCTCTCTCTCTCTCTCTCTCTCTTTCTACAGCTGAAAAATCGGGATGCTGACGCTGGTGCAGCAGGCGGTGGTACGCGGAGAAGAGCGAGGAGGATGAAAAAGAGAGAGAGAGAGAGAGAGAGGGAGGAGAGGGGAAGCAACGACGGCTGGAGTTATGGAGAGCGGAAATTTTTCGCTTTTCTCGTTTTTTCGCGACTCTCGGGTTTTTGTTACTAGCCAAGCGGGACAAGATGTGCAGCGGAAATTTTTCGGGAAGCGCAGAGTCGGCAGGACTGCCGGGACGGTTTTGCTTTTACAGATGGAGAGAGGGAGAGGTAGGGAGGTAGAGGGTAAGGGCTGGGGTGAGCGTGACCTAATTAGGAGGACGAAAATCGAAATGAGACGACTGTCTCTCCCTCTCACTCTCGTTCTGGTCGACCAGTGAATTTCGGGGAGTTACTTTTTCTTACGCTCCGGGTTAAGGCATTCGATTAGCAGCGAGCGATTATTAAGTTTGGAGGAATCCATCGAAAAGTTTTTGGTCGCAGGACAAAGTTTGTGCTTCTGTAGAATTGAAAAATATTGAAATATTTTCTGGCGAAGAAAAAAATTTGTTATGGACAATTGAAAGTAGGTCGTTCATCGCCAATAACGCATTTCTTTTTTTTCTCTTTCTCTCTCTCGTGCCATTTCATAAAATTCCTCGAAATTTACGCTTCTCTAAACGATAAAGAAAAAAATCGGATATTTTCAGTATACGCATAGCCTTTATTCTGGGAGATGTATTTAAAAAAACAAAAAAAAATCGAAGAGATCGTTTGCTAAACTTTGAAATTACCGAAAAACTTCGGATTATCAATTATTGCAAGTACGTTCGTTGGAAAATTCCGGCTCTGCAAATAATTCGCTGAGAAAATAATTTAAATTCGCGCAGCAATCATTCAAGCGCGTCTCTTAACGCAGCCGAGCGAACTTGGAAGCGAAATTTTAAAATAAATCTAATAAGCCCAAAGTAATGAATCAGATTTGAAGAGAAAGAGAGTAAGAGCGAGATCTAAGGAGCTCTGACGTTTTCCTCCTTGTAAAGTTTAAATTTTACTCGTCTCGCTTTTGAGTCGTCGCGCAGTTAGCCACTTCCCAATGTAAACTGCCGGAATGAAAATTAGCATTAAAAGACAATTTAAAAATGGCGCGCATCTAAAATTAATTAAAACCAGTCGTCGAATTAACGTGAGAGCGGTAAAAAAAGAAAACAAATCCGCGAAGATGATCCGCCCAAATTCGGTCGGATATATGTCAGCGTGTAAATCTCTCTCCGTAAAGCTGTTAACGGAGCGATGTTTATTCGCTCGGCGTTTACGTCGCTATAAATTGACGTTTTAAGCGGTCCAAGCGCTTCTCTCGAGTAGTTCCCTGGCCCCGGTTCTCCTTCAAAATCCTCCGGCCATTTCCCAGCCGAGTCTAACAAGCTTGTAATACGAAATCAACGTTATCCTTGCAGGAATGGAACGACGTTAACATGATGTGGGACCCGTCGAAGTACGGCAACGTGCGCGACTTGAGGATACCACCGCATCGGCTCTGGAAACCCGACGTTCTCATGTACAATAGGTGAGTCCCAACGTGTCTACTTCTCTATCTCCGCGACTTCGTTTTTCCAACGAGCTGTTTCGGGTACTCGCGGGGGTATCCCACACGGTGTGCGTTCAATTTTGCCGTGAGCGTATACGTAGAGCGCGGGCTGTACGAGAAGCGGAACGCGCGCGTCGAATGAAAAGAAGCCAGTCGACGGCAACGAGCGGCATGCCCGTTGTCTATATGCTACCGAGCGAGTATCGCGCATTTGCATCTCGCGCATTTGCATGTTAAGCGCTCCCTCAGACGCGTTACACGCCCCCCCCCCCCCCCCCCCCCCCCCCCCGCCCCCCCCCGCCCCCCCCACCCCCCCCCCCCCCCCTCCCCCCCCCCCCCCCCCCCCGGCCGAGAGCTGCGTTAACTGTCTTCCGCTATCCGTATTTGCCGAGAAAATCTGACGGTTCGAGTAAAACAAAAGCGAGTGTATGGATTGTTTGATTTTTTGGAGGGGCGAGGGAAGGCATATGCAGGTTGATAAACGACACTGGAAAATGGAAAATCGCCGGGCATTTTCGTATTTCAACGCAAATAGCCAAGACCTTATGCTCTCGAGGATTTTTATTTTTCCGCCGAGGAATGATAATGCGACCTCCTTCGCTCGCTATATTAATGCAAAAGGCCCGCTTACGTGTTTCTCCAAATGTATGATTTACGACGAGCCTCTTGCCCTGATAAAAGTGTTTATGCGCTTAAAATATATTTCAGCATACGCTCGGCGTTGATATTTTTCCGAAAATTCTCGCCAGCGCCAGCTGCCCCCCCCCCAGCTCCGGACCCTGGGCTGAAAGTGTTTTGTATAAGCCCCCGTCCCTCCTTTTTTTTTCTTTACTACGTCCGTAAAATAATACGATAACCAAAAAAAGGTGATTTATTTTTGAGCTGCGGAGGAAAAACAAAATGAATAAAAAAAAAAAAAAAAAGAAAAAAAATATTCATCGATAAGAAATGTTTTCACGTAGAAAAAAGATAAATGGACGTTTGGGTATATACACGTCGTAGTATACATTCGACAATGTAGTCGATTTAACGTGAATTAAAAATAAATTGTAGAAGCGTGAGAAAGCGTTAAAAGTTTGAAAATTAAACGCGACGTGAATTTCCGCGCGTACGGAAAGGGGGGGCTGATAGGGAGGGGCGGGGCCCTCCGAAGCATTCGCGTGAAAATTGCTACGGACACGCGGAGAGACAGGCTCCGTACCAATAAAAAGCCATATCTCGTACGTACAGCCCCCCCTCCCATCTTGCCGCTCTTTCCCCCGTCGTTCCCGCGCGCGCGAAATGAAGTGTTAAAGGAGCCGCAGTCGGGCTTCATTTTCCCCCTCCGGGGAAAATCGCATTTTTACATCCGTCCCTTGCGCGTTTATACGGGAGAATCAGTGCCCGTTAGCCCCGATCCACGTCCATTAACTTCTCTATCGGTCCCTCCTTCGGTTTCCCCCCCGCCCCAGCGGTTCTAAAAAAAGAAAAACGTCTAGCAGACTAGGCCAAGCCACCACGTGAAATCTTGATATATACCATTATGCTAAGTCACTTTTCGTGACGCGAAAGCTATCTAGGCGAAAAATCCAAGAGGCTGAAAGAGCCCCGCTACTGTCGCTGCCGCCGCGACGACGTCCGTTCGGCGGGTATGTCAGGGCTCGAAGAAAATCCGCGTTAATAGCTCCGGAAGCTTCAAGAGCTCCTTCCTCTTATCGCGACGTTTTGTCAATTTGCATAAACCTACTTCTCCCCCCCCCCACTCCCGACATCCCTGATCGTACCACCTGACAAATTACGCCAACACTCAAGCCTATGTCTGATACATATAGACACGACCCTCGGACATCACTATATCTTTTGTGCCTTAATACCCATATCTGTCCATTAACTTGCGTTTCAACTTTCGGGTGTAACGAAAAATCAATTATTAATTTAGCCGTAAACCCAAATTTTTTATTCGATTCTCCCTTTCGTACGCACTTGGAATGGGGCACATGGAAAGTCGGGGAAGTAAAGCTACTTTGGCTAAAACTCGCATCCAATCTTTCTGTCGCTCCTCTCTCTCCGGCAAAAGTTCGAAAATGAGATTCTAAACAGCGGCTAATTCCGTTGCAGAAATAAGCCGAGGCTCAAGCCCCTCCCTCCCTCTTTCTCTCGTTTCTATTCCCGTTTGCCAGTAGCGCGGTAGAACGCCGGAATGAAATTCCACGCCGAATCTCATTTTCTCTCGCCGCACGCAATATTTCAAGCGCGCGCGAGAAGAAGAAGAAGAAAAAAAAGAAGAAACGGCAGACTAGCGCGCGCGGAAAAAAGTTGTACGCAAACGGAGAACGAATGAAGCAAAGGGACCGAGTGTCGTAGAAGGAGAAAGATCGCGCGTATTCCATCCTGCCTCCCGGGAATGCCGGAAATTCGAGCGGAAGTACGCTCGCCACTAGCGCCCCCCCCTCTTTATTCTCCCTAGACTCCACGGACGTGTACGCGTACAATCTGTACGGCTTTTGGGCGAAGCTATTACCGCTATTCCCATTGTGCCGTAGAGAAGGAGGAAGGAGGGAGGTGGTATTCGCGGACTTTCGAGCGACGAAAAAGCTCCTATGGCAAAAAAGGCGTGTTTGTTCAGCGACATAAGGAGCAAAGGAAAAGGATGGATCGCCCACGGAAAAACGTACACTAACGGCTCTTCCGCGACTCTCTCTCTCTCTCTCTCTCTCTCTCTCTCTTTTTCTCTCTGCCGCTTAAAAGGACAGAATCGAGTGTCCATTGTGGCTTCTTAGAGCTATATAATGTCTGTATAGTGCTTCTCGCGAATATCAGAGACTGAATGCTCCCCCCTTTACGGTCTTTGCTCTCGTGACGACGCTGGCAGTGGGGGGGGGGGATTCGATTTTAATTTACCCTCGTTGCGATACGCCTTCGCGCGCAGCTTTGTTCCTGTCCTCCGTCTTCACTCCTTATCTCTTCCTTTTCCATCCGACGATTATTTCTATCTCTCGACAGGTCGGATTATAAGTCGCCGAGTCGAAAGAAAGACGCCACTGAGCTCTCTCTCTCTCTCTCTCTCTCTCTCTCGTTATCGCGACTTTACGCGAATGGCTTCCCGATTAAAATGTATGTGCCTGTGTGTATGTGCGAGCGCGTCGAGGAGAGTCAAAGCTCGCAAGGGAGTAGTCCTTTAAATTGGCGCTCCCCTATTGTTAGTTGGCGAGAGTCTGCAGCGTCAGCGGCGCAAGGCTCGTTACGGGAGAGGTAGGGGACGTCTTAGCACCTCGTATAAGTTTGTAATTGCACGCCTCCGCGACTTGAACGACTTTCTCGCTCTCCCCGTCGAGCAAACGGCCTGAAATAAAGCTAACGTCCCGTGAACGCGCTGAAATCAAGGAGGCTCGGATTTCTAAATAACCCATCGGACATGTCGCTTTACCCCCTTCCTTTCCACCTCGGCCAGCTACTTGGATTTCTCTCTCTCTCTCTCTCTCTCTAGGCGGCACTCCTGACACTCTCGAGCTCTCTATACTCGCTCCCAGGACGGCGATGCGTTTGCATAAGCTCGTCGAGAATCTCATTACTCCCGAGGGACGTAGTAGTCTCAGTCGAAAGAGAGGGAGAGAGAGACGTTGGTCAGTGCTTTTAAACGACGTGAGAAACGTACTCACCGGATAGCTAAACGGGTTGGAGCGAGGAAAAATGTCGAGGAGACCTTGTCGTTTTCTGTCTTGACAATGCTTTTTTTGTGCCTCTTTTTTATCCCTTTCCTCTACGGGCTGGCTGGAAAATGGTTTCTCTCACCCTTGGAAATTCGGGGGTGAGAGCGCGAAGACGTGTAAGCGAACGAAGTTTTTCTTTTCGCTACCGTCACTCTCGAGACTACGAGGCACTTTTTTTTGGAGAATGTTTCGAGAAAGGCAGGGCTGAAGTCTTAAAGCGATTAAAAAGCCTCTTTTTTTTATTTTTAAGAAAAATCATATACTTACCATCGTTGGCAATTTCTTCTCGTGTAAAAGCGTCTCGATGCTGTTCGCGGCGATGTATTCAAATTAACCGACGCGGCGCGGCACATTTCTCTCGCGGGGGCAAATGATAATAATCCGTCGCTCGCGGGAATGCGGAGGAAAAATCCCATCGGCATCTTTGCAGGCGCAATTCCTTATTTATTCACGAGGAGAGAGCATTTTTCCAAGAGCACACGCGACTTTTTAGAATGCAACTTATTTATGTTGCACAGTATACGGTTAGCGCGGCTGGAATACGTATACGGTTTCTTCAAAGCGCACGCAGGTCCTCTCTCTTCCTCTCGCGTTGATAAAGCAAACTGCTTTTCTGAAAAGAATAAAAAAAAATAGATATACGGTTTTTTTCTTAGTCAACTGAAGCGTATGTTTTGGCACCCGAGCATTTGTGCGCGTGTATGAAGATAATTCAATAGAAATAAAATATTGTGAGATGTTTTAAGAATAATAATTTTATAATTATGATAATAATTATTTATGGATATTGGCAATGAAAAGGATAGAATTCAAAAAGTTTGTAAAATCACAAACATTTATCTTGATAGAATTGTAATTGCGAAGTAACTTTATTGAGATATTTGGATAAAAATCAAATTGAAATGATATTCGAAGAGAAACAACCTCCTTCAAGGGTCTTCCGTACCTCCGAAACTATCGCTATGCCGTACTGCTAATTAAACAATCGATAATTTATCCAAGTCTATCGGAGAACGTTTGCAAATCAATAACGTCAAACGCGTGTAATCAGCATTCTCCAGGCGAACAGCGCATTTCGCAAATATATCTCGGGTTGGGCGCATTTTCCCGGGCCAATCGCGGTGAGCACATTAAATTCAAGCTTCATAATGGCCAGCTGCCCTAAGAGCTCGTTAAAATTAAACAGCTCAGCTCGGTGAGCCGCACGACGGGGCTCTACGCGCGGCATCTTCGGAGGGAAAGCTCGTCCTACATTAATTGACGATACAATATGCCGGCGAGCATCTCACGCGGCGTACACTCTCGTTTCGCAATCTAAGATTCAACAATTCCAAGTGTACCGCGAGACTCTATGCCTTCGCCAAGATACATTTAGATTGTAAGTGCTCGTGAATAAAAAGTGCATAAAAAAAAGGAGAAAAAAAAAGCCAACGGAAACAAATAAATTTGCAGACGGAAAGAACAAAAGAAGCAGAGTGGTAAGAAGAGGTATGGCGGGGGGGGGGGGGGGGAAGGAGGGCAAGCGTATGGAAATGCAGAGAGCACTTTGTCGGGAACGTTTACGAGGCCGTAAACGTAAATACCGGCTCGAGGGGGGTAAGGAGGGTAAGCTCCGCTCTCGCGGAAATTGTGATCGGCATTATACGCGCGGCCTCTCTCACTCTTTCTTCTTTCCAGCAGCGCAGTTCTTCGCGAGGAGGTGCTGTGAAGGAACCGAGAGACACACGGGCGTATATAGAGTCGAGCGCAGGGGCTAAGGTGTGGGCGCAAGCAAGTCGAGCGTTAAATATTAACGGTCACGAGGCGCGCATGGAGCGTCGCACGAGGGAGCATTACCGACGATTGGCCGAGATAGTTTATTACGGCGAGCCTGTGTTGCGGCCTCACGCCGTCAACCGCGCGCTGGATTAATTTTAAAAGTGACGACAAAAAGCAGCAGCCCTCGGCTCTGCCTGAATAACTAAACGGGATGGCGCGTGCGGGCACTTTTCGCGCGAGCGGCGCTTTTTCCCTGTCGCCGCGCGGATTGGCACGGCCGAATTGCGAAGTACTTCGGGTACGGAGAACGCGCGCTCTTTATGGAAATGCTCGTTCGGCGAAATAAAGTTGGCCGTTTGTTTTTCGTTTAGGCCGAAATTTATGGCTGCTCGTCGATTCTTTGGGCTGGACTTGTTCTCCGATCGCTTTGCAGACGCACCGGTTTAATGAGTTTCATTTTTTCTTCAATCTTTTAAACTTTGTTGAATTTTCTTTTTGTTTTATGGAAAATTGGAGTTATCTTGGCGTCCAATGAGATGAGAGGTTTCTGTTTTGGAAACGCCATAAAATTTTGATGAAAAGTATATGTAGTACGTAATGAGGAAACGAAATGTTAAAGGATAAAGCGGGATGAGAAAGTAATGCTTCTTTAATGTTTAGAGAAGAGACACTTAAGAAGCTAAAAAAACGTTGAAGTACTGACTTAGGTCTTTTCATTAATGATGAGAGTAATAGGTATAAAAAGTAAAAATAAAAAAAAATGAAGCCGGAAAGCGTAATAAACGCTTAGTGTTTCATTTAATTATTATTTTTTGTTTGTTCAACTATAAAGATAAAATTACTCGCAGAGTAATACGAGGAAAAAGTTTCGATGGGCAAATAATCAGTGCAGTGTACCGTGCGTTTGGACGTGTAAAATGATGAGAGGTCGGTGTTACGATAGACCGAAGTGTTTTTAAAACTATACGAAGCCTCTATAAAAACGCGTGATAATTAAAATTATCTTGAAAATTTAATTACGATGATTAACTATGCACGCTTACAAGTTCAGTTACCAGGGTCAAACTGTAGATTTTGAGTAGATTGCTCGCGGTTGAATATTGAACGTTACTCAAGCCCGCGTAACATCAGAGAATTTCGCGTAATTAGAAATAAGATGGCTCGAGCGCGCCAGTCCCGGTATATTACAAACTGTTATTACACAGCCACATACACCGCGTACGAGGGAGCAAGGGCCCAGCACACGTTCGAACTAAAACCAACAATTTAAAAGCGGATAAAAAGCAGTTAGTCTCGCAAAAGCCCCGACATTAAGCAAGCCCACAGTCTCGCTCTACCCTCCTCTCTCTCTCTCTCTCTCTCTCTGGCGTAGCTAGCCTCAAATTGAAAGAAGCCAGGAAGGAGCTTTCGCCAGTCGGAATTTCAAAGAAGCCCAGATGTAAAAAGCAATGCAATTACATCGTCCCTGGTATTTTTCCACCCTCTCTCTCTCTCTTTTTCTCTCTACCGAGATACAGCTCTGATCCTTAAGGTGAGAGGGTGCCAAAGTCGCGTAAAAAATTCATCCGAGACAAAAAGCCGAGGGAGAGAGGGAGAGAGCTGCGGGCCACAGGAGAGCACCTTATCTCGTTATACCCCGTGGAAAGAGCCGCTCTCGCTCTCTCACGCGAGGGAACTTTAAGACGTGGGCTGGCGGGCTTAAGGCTTGAGCTTTTTCCCCTTGGCTTTCCTTTCACTCTGCATGCCAGCTGCGCTCTCTCTCTCTCTCTCTCTCTCTCTCTCTCTCTCTCTCTCTCTCTTATATGCCGAACAGCAGCTGCTCGCACATCGCTGAGAAGAGAACTGAAAATCTCGGGCGCCGAGTCGCGTTAGCTTTCGCAGCTCGCTGGCCTAAACAAGAACCAGAGAGAGAGAGTGAGAGTGAGAGAATAAGAGTAGGCTGATAACTCAGGGGCTGTCGAGCTCGATTACGCGCTCGTTCGGAGAGTGTCTGTACGCGGTCGAACGCAGAGAGCTTCCTCGCGGATCTGTCACTTTCTCTCGCTGCGAGGCCGGTTAGACGAAGCGAAAACACGCCTTACGTACGCGCCTGCACTCCATCTCTCTCTCTCTCTCAACCTCATCCCTTTTATCCTTGAATCGAGCTGCGGCTCTTTATATTTGCCAGCTCCGCGCACGTAATTCTCGCCTCGTCGCTCTACCCCCCTTCTCTCTCCCTCTCTCACTTTCGAGTTAACCCACTGTGGCGGGCATCCATTTGCGAGTGCCGGCCTATACCGATCCTCGCTGCCAGTCGCGTGTGTCCTAGAGCGACGTGCCCGCGTTACCGATATATCCGGGGAAATTCCACCAGCCACCCTCCCGCCTGCTACTTCTTCCCCAATGCTATTCCTTCTCCTCGGTCACGCTTCTTATTTCCCGGCACGTAGCGTTCGTAGCGTGCAAATAGATACTAGGAAGCTCTCCTTCTCTCTCTCTCTCTCTCTCTCTCTCTCTCTCTCTCTCTCTCTCTCTCTGCGCGTGTGCAGCAGACGTGAGAGGACGGCCGGCTGTATGCAGCAGCCTCTATTTCTCTCGATCTCCTCCTTTCCCATCCAACACACACACACACATTCCTTGCTTATTCGGCTCTCTCCGTAAATCTTGCGGCTCGGCGCATCTTTTGCCCGAGCTCCTTTCCCGCCAGCCTTTCACCCTCTCTTCTCAGGCTCTCTCTCACTCCGCGCTGAAAGCCCCGCGAACAGCCGCGGATTTTCGCCTGCGTTTTATAGCCCACCCACCCCCCGTCCAACTTCTTCATCCTCCCCCCCCCCTACCTCTCCCGAGCCTTCACATCTATTTTTCTCCCCTTTTCATCGCGCCTTAAATAAATCGCGCGATATATCCTCGCTCTCCGCGGAGTGTGCTACTTCTTTTCTACTTCCGACTCACTCCACCCAACCCCTTTACCTCTCGGTAACGCCGCGTGCTTGTTTTCACATGTATAATTCGCTACGCGACATTTCGCTGTTCTAAGAAACATGAATATCCGACGCGCCTCGTGGATCGTTAAATTAAAATCAGACCGCTTTTATAATTCGCGGAAATTGAATCAAAGAGACGACACTCTTTTCTTGGCTAACGAGGTTTCGTCTGACATCAAGTGTGCGATAACGAAACGAAAATTAAGAAAAATATTCACGCTCTGAATTAACCGAACACGTGAGTTCGTCTGCTTTATCAACGACGCGGCTCGTCCTTTATCCGACTATTAATTTACAAGCGCGAATATATTTATTTACAACGATACCTGACATGTTGTTTCGTTAGAAAAATTTCATCCAATTATTCAGCCAACTCGTAAGGGTAAACTTAGATGGAAATTGAAAATTAAAATTACACAATAATTTTATACCAGAGACTGTGTGTTACGTTGTAAAACGTTTAAAAACAAAAAGAAGACACGTTAAATTGTTTATTAGAGCGTATAATCAAATTAGGTGAACCAAATACCAATGCAGCGAAAGGGATTTTTATTATTTTCAATAATATCACTTCGGCCGGTACGCCGGCAGATTAACATTCATCCCCAACGTTTATTCTCTCTCTTTCAAATAATTTTTCAATTTCGAAATTTTCTTTTGCCGCATATGTAAGCAATCGATGCGCGCGCGCAAATATTCGGCTCTCGACCGTGTTAAAACACGCGGCAATATTCCGGCACAATAGCAGCGCATAGAGAGCCCGCGTGTAACGCAAGCGAATAATTAACGGGCGCGCGCGTATAGCCACTGCGGAAGAAGAGGCTTATAGCCGTTCAATAGTTATTAAGCGCTTTACGCAAGCATTATTAAAGATAACAGCGACCATCCCCCTCTCGTCTATCATTATGAAGGAGACAGAGAGTAAGGGGTGAAAAAAAAGGGTCGCGTTAACGATGACTCGAGGCGAAATTATAATGCGCGAGGCGACGAGAAGCGAATAAATGAATAAATAATCAATCCATTTAGCATCAATACGTTGTAAGACCGAAAAGTGATGGCGGTAAGGGGGGTGGAAAGGTCTCTCGTTCAATCGACTCACTTTTTGTGCCAGGGCGCACGATTAATTACGTTTGCCTGCTGCTGCTACTGCCTTCCTCTTCCGAGGCCTCGAAAATTTCAATAATAACTTATGCAGGCAAATCGTGGCGGACGTTGTATCAAGGCGAAGTTAAGCTCGCCTGGCTGCCGGCGATATATATAAATGAATATATAAAACAAGCACTCTCTCACCCTCTTGTTCTTTCGCGTAAGCATCCAAATTTTCATACGCATATAACGCAGTCGTAATTGGATGGGGCAACGATGTAATTAAAAGCTCTCCTGGACGAGAGGAGAGGATGTCGAGGAAGAAGGAAGGAAATAAGTAGCTACGAAGGGGGGAGCTACGTTTAGCCCAGAAGTCATTCGGGCCTGGTGTGTTGTAGCCAGTGCGCCCTGATTCTCCTTAGCCGAGAAGCCGGTGGCCTCTTAAACGTCGTTGCTCTCGTGAATATTCAGTTCGGCCAAGGCGATCCGCGTGGGCGTGTTTCTTGTCTTCGGCCGCCACCACTGCTTCAGCTCATCTTCTCTACCCCCACCGCCTTGTTTCTCCTGGCTTTGGCATCTGCCCTCTACGTCCTTTACTCCCCTCTATACTCTTTGGACTCTGCTACGGACCCTGCTCGCCTCTCCATATTTACAATTCCAGCGAGAGAGCAAGAGAGAGAGAGAGAGAGAGAAAGTTAGATGGGGGAGCACTTGGGCCGGCGTTCCTCTTCTTCTTCTTCTTCTTCTTTGTTATTCAAAATTTGAGCAATGTGCGCGTTCCGAAGCCTGGGAATGGATTCTAATTAAAAGGGGTGGGAGATTAGCGAAATTATAAATCGCGCCAATAGACGACTTTTGCTTGTAAATAAACGTCTCGCTTTGTGGCGGAGGGAAAAAAATAATAATAGGGGGATACAATAGAAAGATGGATCCTTTCTCTTTGTTACGCGAGTCTTTTTGACGCGCTCGGTATAAAGCGTATACATACTGCGCCCAACGTCAGAGCTTGCGCGCAATGTCTCACGCAACAGACAACGGGCGCCGAGCTCGAACCGACGATTTGTGGATTGCAAAGCTAAAGCCTCCGAGATTGATAACACTTAAGTAAAAATAATTGTTGGGTGGAAAGTACAAACGATTAATGTTCCGTTTATACGATGTAAAGCTCTCGCGACTAACGAATGGAATTTATTCTCGTGAGAAGGCAGATTATTGCGGGATGAAAAAAAAGGGAAAAAAATAATAATTATGGTAATCGTTGAAAGGAGCGAGGGGGAATACGGAAAAAGTTGGGAGTCGGTCGGTTGAAGGAATTTTAAGGCGCAATTAAAGCTTCATAGATATTTCACGGGCACTTCATCCTGCATGAGAATTATTTAGAATGCTGGTCTTTTGAGCCTTTTATGTAATTTAAATTAACACTAATTACCGTTCTCGAAACGACGAAGAAAAATAATGTGCGCCCTGTCCTTTAACGATATAGGCTTTAAAACAAAAGTTGAGGAAGAAAAAAGAAAATTCGTTACTAAAAGAAGCGATCGATAAACGTGAGAAATGATAAACTTGCCAAATAGTTGAAGACAAAGAGGAGCTCCGGCCGAAGCCGACTTATGTCATTTCTTGGGCTCATAAAAGATTGTCGGATTAAAAGTGCGGCAAAACTAACAGAAAAAGAGTCTCGGGCTCTCTCCTCCTCCTCCCCCTCTTCTTTTTTTTTCGTTACAACATCCGCAAGACACGCGCGTTACTAAGTCACTAAGTGCCTCCAAGCACTTAGCAACTATTTCGTGCGGCTCTTGTTCCAGAAGTAAGACGTCTACGGACCGCCGCGAATGATCGATAAAAAAGAGTTTCGTTACAAAAATGGATTTTAAGCTCTCCTTTTCCCTCCCCCTCGTGATTTATATCATTAGTTTCACGAGTCTAAATTCTGTACTTGCTCGTTTTTTTTCTTTTTTTTAAATTTCTTTCTCTTCTTCTTCTCTTTTCTTTCACTCGCTCTCATCGAGTTCGCAATGGGTAAAAATAATTTTATGCGAACTGGAATTTAATTAGTTCGAAGCTCTTGGACTGTAAATGATTCCGTTATCTTCTTTTCTCTTTTATAACGCTCGCACGTACATTTCTCAAGCAAAATAAGCGACTGCCGGTGCTGCGGATAAATAGATTAAAAATTGGGGTTAAAGCGTGGAATTGCAAAAGCTGCGAAAATTCATAGGGGGCTCTCTCTTTCTCACATTATTAGGTGTTTATTAATTATTTTTTGCGAACTTTTTTTTCATTAACAATTATTGTTTATTTTTGACCGTCATGGAAAGGGAAGTCGTAACGACAATGTTGACTTCTTCTTTTAGTGTAATCGTCAATCAAGTTTCAATAATCCATTAAATACAGTTATTTGAGTAATAACATTTTTTACGAGCCAATTACATGATGCTTTTTAAACCTGATTGATTTGGCGTTCATTCGAAATTTTAATCAATTTTTAATCAGCGCGACATTGCAACGAGCACACGCGATAAAAATAAATTAATCTGTGCTAACCAGCATTTAAAACGTACGGGATCATCAACATAAAATGATTCTTTACGCTTTCATTATTAATTTATCGTAAATTTAATTAACTTTTCTATTATATTCCATATAATGCACTTAAGAACATTATTGAGAATAATTACGATTCCGTGAAGGACGAAAATTATTTTTCAATAAATAACATTAAAAATTATGGCGGGCGTAGAGATATAATGGCGTATTAATTATGGCTTGCCTCTTTTTTATTATACAATATCATCCCTAAAATTAATTTATAATTGTTATGAAGGCTATTATAAATCAAGCGAACATCATAAAATTTGATGAAATTAAAAGTCAATTACACAATTTTCATTTAATAATTCATCTCGTCGCGTTCACTCCGGGAAGTGTAATTTTGTCCAAATCTTATAAAAAATTCTGTTTACTCCCATTATTCCGGGCGTTTGGGGCTATCACGGCAAATATTTCACCACACCGCAATAACTAATGGAGCAAAAATTGTCGATTTGCCATCTCGATAGACGACATGTAGCATTTTAAATTTTAAGGAATCCGACGGTTGGAACAAGACGTGCCGCCGCGTCGGAGCCCCTTTACACGAGCCCTCAAAGGCACACGTGTAGAGGTTATTGCTTCGAATGTTTGCCATTGTATTCACGTTTCGGCTCGAAACTTATGTCAAAGATGGAGAAAGTACACCTTTGAGCTTTCGCATTACAAGGGCTTTCCAGGTCTCCTTCCCCCCTTCTCAGACATTCCCCGTTTGCACAGTCGCCTTCTCTTGCCAATGTGTGTGTGTGTGTGTTTTCCCTTTGCTGCTAAATGTCGTTGTCGCTTATTTTTCCCTCTTTCACGCGCGCCTCTCCGTGGGAATTTAATCTTTCGATGCGTCAATCCGAGGTATCGCTGAAGGGCTTGCCTTTTGTTGGTGGTCTTTCAAACTCGCTAACGTCAAGCCGTCTATATTTTCTAAAATTTATGCAAAATATTCATCGCGTTACGCGAATTTGACGTAAATAGGTACATCGAGAGAGAGAGAGAGGGAGTATCGTTAATGTAACGTCTCCGACGCAAGCCTTATGGGGAACAATAGACGTTCAGCCGGAAATTTTACGTCGAGTTGGAGGAGAAAAATTAATGATAATAATGACTCAGCTCGGTATATCCGCAAATGAATCACGGCAAGTTGGACTTTCTTAAAAGGTGAAAAACGGCAACTGAAGTTCGCGCGCAAAAATTTACTGCGCCAAAGCAGTCGCTCGGAAACTTAGTCATAAACTTTAAATTTAGGGTGGCGAGAAATCACCAGCGAGCTAAGCGTTAAAATTGCCGGCGATGTCCTCTAAGAAACTGGGAGGGGAGAACCCAGGCAAAGGAGAGAGAGAGAGAGAGAGAGAGAAGGAAAAAAAGAGCAAAATCACCGCACCAGCCGGTGGCTAGTCATTCGCACGCGCTTATCGTCGACAAAGATCGAGCTGACTGGAAAAAATAGGAAAAATAATGTCGCGTCCGAATGAAAATTGAAGGCCAAGGGAACGGGAGGATGAGAAAATGGGGTATGTAGATGCCAGATGTGTATTCATTCAACGCGGCATGTCCAGGCGCCTGGTGTTCAAGACAATAATTTCCTCAATCTGTCAAACGCTAGTGTCTCTCTCTCTCTCTCTCGCTCTCATCGAAAATTCGCATATCCAATTCTCCACACAGCCACCCACTTACGTATAGCTATACACATATACATGTATATACCCTACTCAGGACACATATACGTATATATATCCCTCGTCTCCTCCATCTGTTTCTCGAGGTCCCGAGCTCTTGACCGGCTTTCCCGTCGGCCGAAGGCTACGGGGGGGGAATGATAGGGGGAGGAGGGCATGATTTAGATGCCCAATAGAAGCCAGGACGCGTATAATTTTCGGCAGCCGGGAATTCCAGCGATGCTCGCGCGCTCACTCCTACCGCCTTCGCCTCCGCACCCGGCTCCTTCTCTGCTCCTCAACCTCTGCCTACCAATTGGCTATAGATCAGTCCATATTTATCTCTAACCCATCCTCACCGTCGTCGTCGTCCTCCTCCTCCTCCTCGTCGTTGCAGTCTGGCAGCGCAGCTGGAGGTCCGTTGTTCTGTATCGTCGCAAATTTAATCTGCCCGGGCTTGAATTTCAAATCGACGGCTTTGCGTGATGTAGACTGGATAGCGCTAGGTATAAGTGTGCGCATGTGGAAGAGAGCGAGAGATACAGAGAGGCCGAGTAAGGGAGAGGAAGGGAGAAAGGGGAGAGAGAGAGAGAGAGAGATGGCTAATGCATATTGCCTACTTTGGCAGGGATCCAAGTCTCGGGGCAAATGCGACTCCCGCGAGGCACGCGCGCGCGCGGCCCTCCTATGCTCGGCCTACTCTCCATCTCGCTTCGTAGTCCTCCCAGCCTTTCTCTCGCTCTAGCTTTGCCTCTCGCTCGCTCATCCCGCTCGTACGAACACACACGTTCCGGTGCAAACTCGTTCTTGTCATGCATTAAATCCGAGGATGAGGTGCGCTTCTCTATTTCCCTCCCTTCAGCCCCCTCTTTCTCTTCATCTCGAATATATTCGTTCTGACCGATTTTCCCGGGGCAAATCCCTCTCGGTGTGCATGTACCTCCATTTCATTAGGGTGTGTGTGTGTGCCCGCGCGCCCGGCCTAATTGGAGCGTCTCCGAGCCTATAACCGAAAACGGCCAGCAGAGGAGGAGCGTCTATACGTCCAAGAGCTTCCGTTATGAACTCGCGGACGAGAAGGGGGAGGTTGTTGGATGGGATAACAAAGCCGAGGGCAGTCGATTATCTCTCGTCTCGTTCGCGGATCTTCCCTCCCAGCGGTAAATCTCGGAGGCGATAGTCCGCGTCACCGCAGCCGCACATGCAGATATTCGTCCCTTCTCGCCCTCTCACCTATAAGCGCGCACAGACGCACGCGTTGATTTCAATAGTTGTCTCGATGATCGCACTAACAAGGCGTCGCTGGCACTGCACTGGGCCTATTGACGAGTCCAGGACACCAGCCACGCCTCTCGATCGCCATTATCTATGCAAGCTCTATACGACGGATCGGTTGACTCGTATATCTTCAGGCTCAAGATCGATGATCTAAAGAGAGAGAGAGAGAGAGAGAGAGAGAGAGAGAGAGAGAGAGAGAGAGAGAGAGAGAGAGAGAAGAGAGAGAGAGGAGTGTAGCGGGAGAAAGTTGGAGGAGAAGTCGTTGCCAGACGGCTGCCGGCAGATCGAGATGACAGGATAAGCGCTCGGCCGTCCGGAAAATTCACGGGCCGTATATAAGCGAGCGGCCACGGAACGGCTACTGCCAGCTAGTGCTTGTTATATTGAAAATCGGCAGCTGCCGATATTACACGAGTCAGTTTCGACGCTAGCGTGAGCTTGGCAAATGCCAAAGAGAGAGAGAGAGGGAGATCGACGGCTTGCGATAATTAATTCCGGCGCTATGGAGCGAGAACGACCTCTGATATACAGCTCGGCTTCTCTCTCTCTCTCTCTCTCTTTCCTTTTTGATTTTTCCATTTCCCTTTTTTGTTTCCGTTTTTTCTTTTTTTTTTTTTATTTTTATTTTTCGTTGTTGGCCATTTGAACTTTGGAAGCTAGATTGGGCTCGAGTCACGGCCCGGATTTCACGAAACGATCTGCGCCCGAGAGCTTTTCCGTTACATCGTCCGGCTGAACGTTACAGTTGCCGGCTCGAGGGCTGATGCGATTTTCAAATCCTTTCTGCCACGCCATGCTCCTCCTCCTCCCTTCTCTTACAGCTATTTTCTCTTTTATGCGCGTACTGTTTTTTCACCTACTTACCTCGTACTCGCAAAAGTCTCTCGCTACTATTTTCCTTGGGAATTGAAGTAGCGAGAAAAAGGAGCGAGAGAAAAGGCTTAAAACAAACTGGTATAGAGATAATTTTCGGTATAAGTATTGTACGAACGAGACGAGAAAAATAAATTACGAGGACTTAAAGGAAGAAAATAATAAGACTGCGTCCTGTGAACAAAATATGAGAAGTATATGCAGAGAATCAGATCACCACGAGATATCTCGGTTTTCCGGCGTATACACAGACACACGGGCGCGACGACGTAAGCGCGAATTCCCACTGGGGAGGCGGATAAAGAAAGACGAGCGGAATGCACGGGTGTCAACATCCTCCCTAAACTCCTCTGTCCCCTCCTCCCTCGGCTCCCTCTCCCTCTCTCTCTCTCTCGTAGATCTGATTTCGAGACGTTGGAAAAGGGTCGCTATATAGTACACAGTCGGGAAAACTACCACCACTTGTCGCGCCTGCCCCCTCTTTTTTTTCTCTCTCCCTCTCCCGGCGTACACAACCATTTGTCACTCGTCTTCTCTCCTTCGCGGCTGGAATTAGTTTTATGGTTTATTAAGCGAACGTCTCTCGCGCTCCTTCAGCCCTTCCTCAAGGGAGAATGCATTAGGAAAAGAAGTTGGCTTCCGCGGGGCCGTGCGATTTAGAATAGAAGGTTGAAATAGACGGATCTACGCTACAGAGCAGCGAGATCCATTTACGCTACGAGCTTGGGTAGTAGAGGGGATTGCGAAAAAGACGCTGCTAGAGGGAAAATTCAAGTGGAATAAAAATGGACGCTTTGAGAAGACGCGGCCGTTTTTCCTTTGGCTTTTCTTGTTTGCATTTCGTAAAAAGTTGCCATAAAGCTACGTTTTAACGTAATTGTTTTCCATTTTTTTGTTGTTGCTCTACTTGTACTCCTGGTTGTAAATAAATTCATATTGCGAATGTTCTTGTCAGTGCAGGAAAAAGTGTACGTGGAAGTCGTACTTTACATGCAAATTGAATTTGTTTAATACGCGGTAACCTATATTACAAAAAGGCACGAAAGGCAATGTAGTTAAGAAGAAAAAAATCTTACGTTTGTAATTCCGAAAGTTGATAAATTTACTATGACGATTTAGCTACAGAGGAGAGGAAAAAAAATCTGATAAATTTTGATAAAAACAATCGTGTTACGAGGTTGACGTGTTCTGGCGTTGTTTCAAAATATAGAAGATAAAAAACAATGGCGGATAAAGAAGAAGGGATAAAAAGAACAAGACAAATTATAATATTGAGAAAATATCTTGGCATGCATACGTTGATGCTGAACGTAATACCGGGTGGAAGGGGGGGATATGTTCAAACCTCCTTACTCCACTAGATTTAAGCTCTCAAACGCAAAAAGATTGACATATTGAATTTTCAACGAAAAAAAAACAAAGAACAAGCCAAAAGTTGCAACGACACTGAAATAAATGAAGCGAGGAGTAAGTTCGAATGAAGCCAACTCAACTAACAGAGCATGCTCTTATCCATAGAAATTCATTGTTCAATAATCGTCTCGTCGATAAACTTCCATTCTGATCCTCAATAGCCGTAGTATCATGCACCGAAGCGAGTGTATAAGGGCTCCCGATTTGAGCGTCATTTATTTCGTCGCAATCTAGAAGAAGCGCGACCAGCTGAAAGTGAGAGAGAGCTTCTAGCGTTATTGCCAGGCTACGAAGGAAAAGGAGAAGGTGGAGCTAGAGAACGTAGCGTAAAACGACAAGTCGAGAGAACGAAGACGAATGCCCGCATCGACGCATCTAAAATTGACAATTTAGCCGAGGGAATAGCGAGAGAGAGAGAGAGCGCCAAGTGGAATCCCATCATCCGGCCCCGGCGACCGCTATTTGTTCCAGTCCTCTTGCCGACTTTCAAAGATAAACTTTGAAATCTCGTTTTTTTTTTTATTAAGACGGCGAAACTGCTGGGCTACAGGGGCTGAGGGGGGGGGGGGAAAGAGGCAACCGAGATACGTGCGCGGCTCAAGTGGCTTTGGAAATAACCACTGCGCTTGTTTCTCCTCCAGCTCAAAGCCAGAGAAAAACAGAGAGAACGAGAGGAAGCTTGAGCTAGGGCGGACGTTGGTGGGAGTCGGGCGAAAGAAAAGTTCAGGCAGTCGCGGGAGGTAAAGCCGAGGAGAACAGCGAGAAGAGGACACGACGGAGAGAGAGAGAGAGATGGAAAAAGCTGCTGAAAGTGAAGAGGAGAACAGGGAAGTGGAAATAAAGAAGAGGCCGGAGGAGGCTGCGCGCGCGCGCTTGGTTAAAAGGGAGGACAAGCTAAGGGGTCGTGAGGGGGGAAGGGGCGGGGATTCGGGGCCGCGGGAGGACGCGACGTCGGATTCAAAAAGAATGAAATAACGGATTGGGCTGCGGCCAACTGGCCGACTTCCAACCAATCCGCCCTCTACCACTGCTGCTGCCGCTGCTACTACTGCCTCTCTGCTGTGCACTGTGCCACACGCCGCGTGCACGCTCTCTTTTCCCTCCTCCTCCTACTCTCCCCACTACTCATCCGCCGGTCTACGCGCTCACATAAGCGCAAACACGTACATAAATTTCCGGAGGGTCGGAAAAAAGGAAAACGGGGTTGCGGCTGAACGAGGCAAGTGAAAGAGAGAAAGAGAGAGACTGCGTCTTGGAGGGCGAATTTTCCGAAACGCGAGACCGGGGCCAATTTAATTGTTGCGCTCCAACCGAACGGAATGATCGGCACTGCGCTTACCCTCTCTTTTTCTCTGTACAACAAGCTATCGCTTGCTTGGACTCTTTATGCGCGTACAACGTCTAACAAGCATACGAGCTCTGCCACGGCAAGGGGAGATGGGTTTGGCAATTCGAGGGGGAGCAGTAAAATGTACCATGTGACCCAGAATCGATTCACCAAGATGCCCTGGTGCGCATCTCTGTCCAAGCGACTATCCGCCGAGGATGTGCGCGCTCTTGGAAACGTCGGCTGCACGTGCCGAGGCGATACGCTCGTTGGCTCGGCAAAAATCGGGACCGGACGAAAATACGGCCCGCCCGCTTGTTTTCTCCCTCTCTTCGTGCTTGTTTTCCGATCGCGAGAGCATTCCCTATACCCCCTTACACAAAGAAGAATCGGAAATCGGGATCGCTGATCACACGCGCGACTGGTTAATTGGTCCGAGCAGCGCGTGTGCAGTCATCCCTTGACTTTGACACTCGGCAAGAGAAGGTTGGCGTACTCTAGGCTTTTTTCGTCATCTCGTTCTTTCTCTCTCCTCATTCCTTTCATTTTTTTCCTTTTTTTTTTATCACACGAACCACACTGGATTCTCGAATTAAACTCCGAGAGAAGAGAGGACCGGATGTTTTCTCGGCCTATTTTATTTTAAATTCATTCGAAATTGAAAAAGTTTGGAAAGATAAAAGGAGAGAGTGAGTGAGTGAGGGAGAGAGAAAGAGGAAGAGAGAGAAAGAGAGTTGGGCTTTGAAAACCGCAGAGGCGTGCCTGGAAATTCGGCGGTGATGTAATATGCGTCATTCTGATGCAGTGTAGCCGGTAGCAGGACCAGCTGTGGTTTGTGATTCGTTGAAAGATGCTTGTTGCGGGAGAGGAGGCGAAAAAAAAGGTTTGCCGAAAGTTGGAGAAAACTTGGGAGATATGAATATATATTACCGCATTTCCCCCCAAAAGAAATTTCGACTTTGATGCGGTAAGTTGGTCTCTTTTATCGCCCTTTGTAAGATGAGTTGAATCAACTTGGCGAATCGAGATTCTGCGATCTGAAAAGTGTACGCACATGTTGAAATGTAATGATCGCGTCTTATCGATGTTGCCGTTTTAACCGATTCTCCCTTGTAAATCAGAATAGTATTATTATTGATAAGGTCACCTATATACATTATCGTTGAACAAAGAATACAAATAGAGAAAATAGACGTCGTCTTTTTCTTTTGCAATACAATAACGTGGAAAACGCGTGATTACGTAAGAAATGACGGTGACAAAGAGTCCGCCAAGTAAAATAATAAAAAAACCGCTGCTAACTACTTTAGCAGTGTGCTTTCTCAACAATAATATTTATCTGAAATACAATTTTTGTATCTTTTGTAACAAAATTAGG
>JAPYYQ010002364.1:0-19821 GCA_030522585.1 Anagyrus pseudococci
TTATTCTCTTCCTTAGACAAAATCATCCCGAGGTACCGGAGGTACTTTTGCAAAAACTTTTATATATAGCTAAGAAAGGACAATTGTTTATAGGAAAAAGTGTTAAATTTTAGAAAATTAATTTATTTACAGGATTAAAGCTTTATTTTCTTTATATTTATAATTCAAATAATTTTTACAATATACGAGGCAACATCATTTATTTATATTTGAAATATTAACGTAAAAATGCGTAGATACGATAGAGTAAATAACAGTTGTGTTATTTTTATTTTTCAGGTTGTCCAGGCGACGGCGACGGTGACGGGGACGCCCTCGCAGCTTCCACAACAGCAGCCTCAGCCCCAAACCCATCCTCAACAGAATCAGCAGCAGCAGCAGCAACAGCAGCAGCTTCTGCGTGGTAAGAGCGATGGCCCGTCGATATCTGGGGTGCGCCGCCGGAGCGGTCCTCAGCAGGGCTTACGATCACCGGCAGCCAAGCGACCTGTATCCGCGCCCGTGGCGCTCCAAGGCTGGCTGCACAAACAGGGCTCGGAAGGACTTATGCTTTGGAAAAAGCGCTGGTTCGTCCTCTCCGAGTACTGTCTTTTTTACTACAAAGGTAAAAAAAAGATCTTCTGTAATACTTTTAAGGTAGAACGCTGGCGATAAATGTATCATCTCGCGAGCCTCGTACACTCGTACACTTTTGCGGTGATAAAGTTCTTTTCTTTAGCCGTAACCGCGCGTTGCTACCGTTGCCCTCTTTCCGTTTGCTTAGCCGAGCGGGCTTGTGCAAAAGCTATAGGTTTTCCGTGAGATCTACGATTTCAATATCGGATATCTTGCTCAAAAGTCTTTTATACCTTTTCTCGAGTTTGTGCAAGCTCGCTTTGAATCTTTTAAGACGACTCGGCTGATCTTGAACAGAAAAACAACTTTTCGCCTCAAGAGAAAAACCTCAAGCTCGAATTCTGTCTTCTCTCATGTATTTTTTCATTTTCATTTCGGTCTTTCTTGCAATTTCCATGCGAGTCTACACACGTAAAATACTTTTTTTACCCTAAGCACATATTTTCATTAGCAAGAAGGTCGAGATACGTTATCTCTCTCTCTCTCTCTCTCTCTCTCTCTCTCTCTCTCTCTCTCTCTATTTCTCTCTCTCTCCCCCTCTCGGTAAAGGGAACGAGCGGCGAAAAGAAAAAAATCGAAAGCCTCGGTAGAGTCGTAATAAAAAGCGCGAAAGAGAAGGGAAATCATTAAAAGGAAATGCGCGTGCCGTAAGTCCTCGCGTCAAACGATCGAAAACAAAAGGGAGCAGTCAAGAGCCTACGGGAAGGACAGGCAGAAAGGGCACAAAGAGTGCATGGGCAGTGTGGGGAGCATTAAAGTAAAATCATCCCGCGTGGAGAATTTAAATTAAGAGAGGAGGCACGAAACGCGTGCATGCCCCCGTAAGGCGGTTAAAAACAAGTTTGCCCCGTAAGGGAAAGAGAGAAGGAGAGAGAAAGAGAAATGGACGGAGGCAAAAGGAATACGACGACTTCTGGGCGCGCTCCACGTGCGCAAATTTCTCTGCACGCGTACTTTCGTGGCCTAAGGACGCGACTATGCTGACCGCTCGAGACTTGCTTATCATTATATTATCATCGTTGCTCTAGCACCTCCGGCCATTCTAGTTGTTCGCCTGGTCTTGAATCGCTGATTAAAACTCGCGGATAAATTTAAAGTTATCGCCGACTACAACGAGTCCACCGTGTTTATTGCATCGAATTCGATTTTTCAAAACTTTATAATCTACTAGATTAAGTCGGTTTTGCGTTATTTATACGAATGTTGCTTCGCAAGGAAGGGCGAAATAGGGATTCGACGCGGCGCTTTTTATCCCTCGGCACTCTGTAGTCTCGCCTTGACTTTTCTATGCTCTCCGATACACGCGGAGTATGTTCGAATAAATTTCCGATACGACGACGGCGACGCTTCAGTTTCCACTTTGAGATTCTTCTTTTTTCTTCTCGGCTTTCATCCGCGTTGTCGTCAGCTTCTCGGGGTTCAATATTTGTCGGCCTCGAAGTGGGCTTTTATGCAGAGAATGCGCCAAGTGCGCCGTAAGGTCTCTCTTTGCCCTTTGACGCGCAATGGCGCTTGAGCTCTATTCTGACGACCCCCATCATCGATCCCCCTTTTCGACTTATTTTGCCGTTTCTGCAGGTGACTCGCTCTTCCCCAGCTTTCGCTCGCGATCATTTTCTTTATTCTAAGGTCGAGCTTGATTGCACGTGTAGCGCGTGCCTCTCGCTAACCTCTGCAGTTTGCTTTGAGCAAGCTAGAGCTTTTGAATTCCGGCAGAATAAAAATGGAAGGGAACATAACGGAAAAGGCTTGTCGGTAAAACACATCGAATGCGACAGTTGGCTTTTCATAAAAGAAAATTAACGAAACTCGTTCAATTTGAATTTGAATTTAGTGAAGAAAAGAAAAAGGATAAGCGTTTATGGATAAACGTTTTACCTATTATGCAGGTCCCGAGGAGGAGAAGCTACTGGGCTCGATCTTGCTGCCGTCGTATCGCATCACGGTCTGCAGGCCCGAGGACAAAGTCGCGAAGAAGTTCGCTTTTAAGGCCGAGCACGCCAACATGAGGACGTACCACTTCGCGGCAGAGACGCGCGAGAGTATGAATCAATGGGTGAACGCGCTTACTCTCGCCTCACTCTTACAGGATCCCAATCCGTGAGTATTCGCTTTATCAAGCTAATGTCCTTATTCATCGGTAATCATCGTCATTCAACGGAAATCAATCACAGTTTAGATTCCTCCAAGCTGGAAGACGACCGCGGCAGCTGCAAATGTTCGGTATAATACGCATGCTGATTCAATGCTACCGCTTCAAATCTCGCGAATCGTATGAGACCATTTGAAACGTTATTATTAACCATCCTAATTATACCTCAATCATTATTTGTCATCGTTTCAAATTTAAACGATTATACGACTAAGTTGTAATTACTAAAAACTAGTTACTTCCGCAAAATTCAGTTTAATCAATTTAAGTATAATAGTTTGTTATAAAATTTATATCATCTCCACACTAAAAATATCAATCGCGTTCCTAGAAACAATTTCACTAGAAATTTGTTGATTTTTCCCTTTCGATTTCAACTTGCTCAAAGTTTTCCAATGAAAATTCAGCCTGGTCGAACTATCGTAATTGGCACGCGAACTGGCACGTGAATACACTACGTATAGTTGCCCTTCAAATCCAGCCAGGCTCGTAAATCTCGCGCCAACTCTCCGTCTATGTCGACACCGGCGCCTATCCAATTTCACTAAAAGTTAACTAATAAAAGCGGATCTCGCTAATTCAGTTTACCTCGCATAACCCCTACCTAAAGATGAACTCTCATATATTCCCCGCCCTCCTCCTTCTCTTTCCCGTACGCGTCTGTGTTCGTTTAACGTCAAATAGTTTTGAACTTTAATAACGTTAGAAGCGATTTATAACTCCATTCTAGCATAATTAAAGTCAATATTATCCATCAGGAATATTTACGTGGATTTATCAACGATTACAACTCAATTATCATTTTGTTAGCAGCGTCGATATATGTATTACAATTCTAAAAACAAAAAAAACTTAAAAGAAAAATAAATGAAAATTCATAATTCCATTACAACAGCGGGGGAGGAGAATGCGTGGCCATAGTCGATGGGATGAATCAGGTCGGAGGCGAGGCCGGCGATCGTAGCGCGCGACCGAGCGTCTCCTCAATCTCGTCCATCATGAACCAGAGCGCAGACGACAGCGACTCTGGTTTCCATGGCTTCCAATCTCGCGACGATCCTAGTCACGCGTCCAACAACAACTCCAGCCCGAACAGTGTCAATACGGCCTCGTTTCCCGGCAGCAACGCCCCCACCGCCAACAACAACAATAACAGCAACAGCAATAACAATGCCATCAACGTCACGAGCAACATCAGCAACAATAACAATGCCAACAACAACATAATGCACGAGCAGCAACAGCAGCAGCCGCCGCCGATGATGAACGGCTGGATGCAGCAGCAGTCGCCGCAGTACAGGCATCACTCAGACACGCTTATGAGCCAGTCAAGTCCTCTGCCTTATCAGATGATGTCGAGCGTGGTACAGCAGCAACCACACCCGCATCAGCAGCAGCAGCAGGCCGTGTTGTACCAGCAACAGCTGATTCAAGCGCACCAGCACAAGCACGGTCTGTCAGCTCAGCAACAGCAGATGCAGACCACTGGAAATGTTCAGACGGTTCAGCCGATGCCGCGCAATTACGGCCAGCCGCTTTATGCAAACGCGCCCCCCAAGCCACGGCGGCTCAACGAGAACTCCAACGACTACTCGACTCCCTCGCCAGACCCCGACTATCGCAAGTCCCCGGTCTCCCCGGACGTCCGGCTTACCAGCAAAAGTCCCATATCTCTGCTGGAGTACGTGGATGCGCGCAACCCCAACGCCATTTATGGCCAGCGCGTGCCCCTCCAGCAGATCCAGTCTCAGCAGGGCCAAACGCCGCCGCCGCCGCAGCAGCAACAACAACCCCGTACCGACAAGTCCGGCTTGAATTACGGCTTCAGCCAAGGCCTCGTACAGCCCGCGGAGCGGCGTACGCCCGACACCTACGCTAGGAGCAATGCCAAGACGCCGACGAGGCAGCAGGTCCGAGCGAGCAACGGCGACTACGAGGACGTCTACGGGCCAGCCCCGCCCCAGTTGTACCAGAGGCCCGCCGGGCCAGTCGGCTACACCAAGGGAGCCGCCCCCGCGCCCATCCCCATACCCCTCTATGCTCAGCAGCACCAGCAGCAACAGCAGCAGCAGATGCAGCAAACACAGTATTACGTGATCGGCGGATCGATGACAAATGGTACGTACACAGCCTAGGCTGACATTTTGGAAATTGGCCGACATTCGATAGCCTTACTTGTAGAGGAATTCCAATTGTAACCGGTACTCGTCCTTCCAGCCGCTGTAATGAGGCCACAGCAGCAGCAGCAGCAGTCGAAATCCCAGCAACCGCCGAGGCCGCATAGCGCTGACTTTCTGGAGTACGAGTCAAACCGCAGGCCGAATCAGCAGATGCCTGCACAGTCCGGCAACCCTTCCACTCAGTCGAGATGTCCACAACGGCCGAAATCGAGCCTCGACATTGTTAATCCATCGGACGTCGGGACTACGAATGACAATTATTTCTATTCGGAGGAAAGGTCAGTTACTCATTACTCTTTTACCTTTTTATTAATTTTTCTATTTCCCAATTACAATATGTGATATATAACTGCAAAATTATTTTTTCTCAACACTTGGCTTATGTGTCGTCAGTAATCTATAAATCACATAATGAACACTTTACGCCTTGCGTATCGTCGACTTTTCAAGTGTAGCAATTACGTTGTTATGTCAATAAAGGAGCTACTGAAGTAGGATAAGAGAATTTAGCCGACAACGCCGATCCGTGTAATAAATTCCTCTGTCGGCTCTTTAGATACGCGGCTCAGATGCGTCAAAGCGCGGTGTACCTGCATCAAACTCCTCAGCATCAGCCTCAACAGCAGCAGCAGCAACAGCAACAGCAACAGCCGCAGCAACCGAGGAATCAATCGGTCTCAAGAGCAACAACGCCGTCCAAGTCTAGCGCGTTATTAAGGGATACAGAATCCGGCATTGGTACACTGTCGGAAATGTCGTGTGGTTCGGTTAGGCGGTCACAGAGGGATCACTCCCACCAAGCGCGCCCGCTGCAGAGGCATACCGAGTAAGTGCCTAGACGTATTAAGACGATATATAATGGGGGGCATTATGTATTTCTAACTGTTAACGAGAGCTGGATAAAGTCAGTGATAAGAGAGCTTGTAAGAATACATCGTTAGGCTCTTGGAGTGTCCGGAGAGGTGTTAAAAGCGAGACTGAGGCGCGTCATATAATGCTTACCCCTGTCCCGAGCAGGCTGAGCACGAGCGAGGCCGCTCATCTGCGACGTTCGCTGCGCGAGACGAGGGCCCCGGGCCTCATTCACACGGACTACTCGCCAGGCCGCTCGCTGCCTCGCGATTACGAGTCCACGGCAGCGGCGGTGGCGGCAAGCGCTCGAACGACCGCCGCTCACGTGGCGGGAACTGCCAGCAGCGCCGGCAGTAGCAGCAGGCGCTGGACGGAGCAGCAGTTCGCCAGATCGGCCAGCGCTAGGCTGCCGCGCAACAGACATCCTGCGGCCATTATCGACTACGACGACGACGACGACGACGATTACGCGGAAAAGTCGTCCGGACAGGACTCCAGGGATGGTGAAAGAAAAATTCAACAGGTTAGTCGGCTTATTTATTTATTCGGCCTTTTCTTTTGTCCCAACGACTTGGACAGTTTTTTTAAAGGAAGTGCAACCGTAACCAAGGATTAGTGAATTATATCTGTCCATAGGACACACGTATTTTTCTTTCTACACTTAATTCTTTATTGTAAATCATCAGAGCTGTACAGCTACAGTTACTATTAAAATTGGCGCAGTGTGTCTCTTGAGGTATTTTTTTACTCATTCTTGCTGAACACTCCTTTGCTTGACTGCTATCATCTTATATGTGGGTCATTGAAATGATTTTATTTTATAGTGAGGCTGTCATAGGTAGAATCAATTTTTTGCTTACTTGTACTCGTTGCGGTACGTCGTGGAAAAAGTAATTATTTTTTAATGATTCCTCATTTCGTTTTTTGTTGACGTTTGTGAAACATCTGTGTACGACGATCTACTATCACTCACAACTCATAAACTTTCTGAAAATTTTCTAGTTCACCTGACGTAAGTGCAAAAGAAAAGAAACAGCCACGTTACAGGTTAAAAGGCTATAACAATTATTAGCCGTTAGCTACCGATCAAACGAGCAAATTTCTATACTCGTGCACGGCATTCTTTTCCCACTGGCAACTCCTCTTGTTCAGAGAGCTCGCACGCAGGAGAGAAAAAGCGAGAGCAAGGCTCAGTCTGTTTCCTGGGGGAAACCCGTCGCGATCGGGCGCGAGTAAGAAAAACCTGACTTACTAGCAATAGAGAGCTCATCGGCTAGTCTACCGATGAATCACGTCGATGCATCGTCTATGCAGCAGCAGCCGCCTTAGCGTCTCTGGAGTCCGGGCGGAGTTTCGTTGCCGGCAGCGGCTGTTAGACAGCGGCGTGTTCGGCTTTCACCTCTCCCTGGCAACTATATGCTGTGCTGCGTTTTACGTGACTCATCGGTCTGTCTTTCGCCTTCTCTCGTCCTGCACCGACACGTATCTCGCGTACGTTCAAGTCAACTCGACCTCCGTCATCGAGATGCCCAGCGCGCATGACCGCCGATTCTTCGTTTTCACTTTTTTTCTCTCATTTTATTTTTTTTATTGGGGCAAGGGGAGGAAGGTCCAGTGCCGGTTCTTTCGTATGCGGAGCTAAGATCGTTTCTCACGCGCCAGAAAGAAGCCGGGCACTCGCTGTGTGCGGTGAGAGGGATAAAGGTAGTAAATACATGCTCGCCCAGGACAATGACTTTCCTAGACGCTCGATTTACCTTCTCCTGTTGTGCTAAACACTGACTTTTCTTCTTTCTTCCTGATTTTACACGAATTGTTTATGTTGGCGCTTTTGTTAGGCTTGTAAAATACTTTCCTTCCTTTTTTATTTTTCATAATTTTGCATAAAACGCTTGTATTGTCTTTTAAGCTTGCGTAGCAATGCTCGTAAAAATAATTTGTAAACTATACTTAAAACTAACTGGTTCTCGTTTTATTTACGATCCGACACTCGTATAATACTGAAAATCCTAATCAATGTCATTGTAATTCTCGAACGTAGGCTTAACGTAGGGTAAATCTTATACTTTTGATCTGGCAAAATTCGGCAGTTTGTTACTTGAATATCTGCAGGAGAGAGTTTATTAAAATTTATCAAACAGAGCTTTTGACATTAAGCAAAACGAATGCAACTTTCAGCGCGAAGAGTCGATGAAGCGTTTGTTGGAGTGGAAGCAGCGCATGCTGCAGTCACCGCTGACGCGCAAGCCAAGCGCCGCGCCTTCCCAGCGCCAGCAGCAGAAGCAGCAGCAGCAGCACGCCGGTAGTAGCGAGCTGGCCAACTGTTACAAGCAGCAGGCTCTACTGGAGCTTGCGGCCCACGAGGCTGCATTGGCCGAGCAGCAGGCGGCGGCTCAGCGACACTCCTCGCGCAGTCGCCGGGAGGATTCGCATCATCGGCCTCACCACCCTCGCAGCAAGAGCACCGACGCCCGCAAGAGCGCAGGCCTCGCTCACCCTGGCTACAGCCATCACAACGTCCTCCTACCCCGCTACAGCAGCTACAGCAGCGACGACGAAGGTAGGCCACTAAGTCAATCGCCCGAACTTATTATCTGACCTAGCCCTCGAAAACTCGCTGAGCGAGTAGTCGCGCCTCCCTGTGCTGCCTACTTGTGCCTCCTCCGCGTACATGCCTTCCGCGTTCGCGCGCATTCTCGAGAGACTAGCTGCACTCGGTCTCTTTCAATTTTGTTACGTACAAAACGACGCTCTAAGAGACAGTTACTTTTTTATTTACTATTCGCCAGTTTGTCGATAATGTGCCCGATCACAATCATTAGTTTTCAATCTATTTTATTTTATAAACATAGAAGCTTATGGTGCTAAGCTGATTTATGGAAAACACTTGAATATTTTACAATTATATTCGTACATATACACTGAGAGTTATTTGAGGTACATACTGGAGAACCTTATTTTTGTAAAGTTTTATATATATATATCTTATACATTAAATTTAGTCTATTGTCTTATTTTTATTCACGTACAAATTTACACACACACAATTTATGTAGTCTTGTGCCAATAAATCACAATTTTAGAAAAATTTTAAAAAACACTTGTTTATTTAACTACATTTTTATCAATGCACGTTGAATTGCCAAAACTTCAACGTCGAAGGACTCTAGTGTTTGCCAAAAAATTTAGAGTTTCAACCTGCGTTTCCTATGTTTCTACCAACTAATACTAATGTTTATAATTAACGCACTAGTTGTATATTGTGCCATTAACCAGCTAACTAACAAAAGCAAAGGAGTCGGCTTGTACATAAAGATAATGTTGACCAACGTGAATCATCAGACCCTTGAGACTAATGTGTGTATAATGTGAATTTTCACCCTCCGCCGTAAATGTTTTCTTGTGGATGACTGAAAATGTTGAGATGCGGCTTTATAATGTTTTGATAAACAAAAAGATGCAGCGTGACTTTCTCTCTGCGAAACCTCCGGGGAATTTCTTTTTTCCTGAGCGTCTGTGTGGGCCTGGGCTCTGGGCTTTTGGTGACTGGATTTTGTATATTTATTAACACTTTGGTACTTAACATAAATATCCTTTCCTTGACAAACAAAATTATCACACTTATTAATCACAAGGCGAGCAAACCAAAGACATCCTATGAAAAATTAAACTTTTATTTTATAAAAAAATATAAAAATATAGAAAAATCATGCTTATGAAAAAATTATTCTAATTTTTGTTCTCGCCTTGTCATAATAAAAAATACCTCCGATTAAAAAATCCAGTACTCTTTGCTTTGCATGCCGCATGTCGCAGGAGAGGGACTAATAAATTTTCTGCTGATGCTTGTTATAACTTTTACTATGCAATTTATACTTTTGATAATAAAGAATTTTTTTTCTTTGTTTCTTCTTTCTTACTTTGTTTTTTCCCTCTTCTGTGGCTTGCGGTCCTTGGCACATCCCATTCTGGTATGAAAAGGGATTCACTTTCACCGGTATCCTCTTCGCCTGAATAAACAGGTTGTCCGAAGACGAGACCTTGAAGTTTGAATTGAAAATAAAAAAAAAAGATTATCCTTAAAGTATCGTTGTTATAATATTGTATTTTTACTTTTTCTTGTCATGTTTTTTTTTATTTGTAAATTTTTATTTTTCACATTGTAATCAATACTTTTGCCATTGAAATTATTATTTTCACCTTTTTCAAAAAATCATTTTGCAAATTAAATAATCATTTTGTGCAAATAGACGTGTTTGTAGTTTATAATTGAAATACAGAAATAAACAAATTTTGTATAAAAGTCAAGGATCTCTTTGTCCTCTCCTTAATCCCGCCACTAAAAATCCAAAATAATAAAAAAGATAGGAAAAGAAAAACCAAGTACTGAAGTGTAACACAGCAAAAATCTCTTTTTTTTTCAATATCTTCGGATAATATCCAGAGCTGAGCGACGTCAGGCGGAAGCGCACGCGCAGGCCCCCACACACCGGTCGGAGTCCCCGAGGTTTCGAGAAGGAGCCGCTGCAGTCCGCTTCGCCCGCGCGTTGCCAGTCGCCGCGGCAGCTTCAACAGCAGCAGCAGCAGTCGCAGCAGCAGTCGCAGCAGCAGTCGCCGCCGACGCACCACCAGCAAGTTTCAATGAGCGTGAAGCCACAGCCACCGACAGCCGTGTGTCGGTCGGTTTCGCGTGCCGATTTCGCTAGCAACGCTCCCCTCGACACTGGCTACGAGGAAATGTCCTTCTCCCCGGCAAACTCTGCCAGCTACGTCAGTACTCTGGCTCGAGCTGCCCCGAAGCTAGATAGTTACCCCGTCAGAGAAGTGAAACCGATGCCCGGGCGGCAGCAGCCAGCCGACAAGTTGCCGGCGAAAAAGCCCCTAGGCATTCTTAAAAGCCCAGGGGTTTACGCGAGCAGCCAGCCTGCCTCGAGGAGCGAGCCTAGCAGGCTGGCCACGTTGCCTGGCTACGTGCCCGCTGAAAACTGGGCTCACGCCCAGAAGAACGTCCAGTGGGACGCGAGCAATAGAGAAGATGACAAGGACGACTACGACTCGAGGATCGACGAGAGCAAGGTTGTCAAGGAATTTTCTTACCAATACATCAAGCAGGATGATAGAAAGGAGAATTTTGCGGAGGTAGTAGCCCCTAGCCAAGGGAACAACGAAAGCGCTAATCTCGTGCAGAGCCGAATAAGGTCGTTCGAATGCAGCATAGATCAACACTCGAGCCCAGAAAAAGAGGCTGGCATTATGCAAGAAGCGGTGAAGCTGTCGCCAGGACAAGCGGCAGCCGAAGCTCAGGTAGCTCGGCTGATGGAGTCGCCTCGGAAGCCGACGACAGTGGTAATACGTGAATTTGCTTTAGGCGATCCGAAAGCCCCGAGCATCGAGGCAAACAAGAGCCAACTCAGCGAAGACTCAAAAGCCCTGCCGGACCGCAACAAATCGGTTAAAGATCTACTGGCGGACTTTGAGAGGAAGTCCCAGCAGATTAAGCAGCAGCAGCAAGACCACGAGCAGAAGCAACAGAAGGAACTGAAGCAGCGGCCTGTGTTTAGCGACAGCGAAACTCTTTTGTACGAAACGAGTAGCGATGTCGATCAAAGAGAAAAAAGCTGCGAGGACGAGGAGCCCGAGGAGATTGTAGCCAAGTACAAGGAGTCAGGCATGTCCGAGGAAAAGTCTTCGAATGGACAAAGGGAGTGTGGCAAGCTGATGAACCCAAGCGCTCCCGTGACTATGGACTCGCACGAGATCGACGTGGACGGAAGCGTGAATCCTGCTGCGTTCGCGAGGCTAAGCGTTACGGAGTCATTGGTGACGCACGGCGATCGGCTCTCTGGCGAAAGTGACAACGCCAGTCCGACGCCGAAGCAGATGGAGGATCCGAATCTGGAGGAGCACTATCTGCCGATGTCGCCGAGAAAAGCGATTCTTGACCCGAGCAGTGACGAGAGGCCGATGCCGAAAGTCATGGAAAGCCTCTTTGCCAATCTCGGCGAAGAAAGCTCCTACGTTGAGATGACGCAGAACCCAAGCTCGCGCTCGCTTCTGGCTCCAGACTCTCGCTCTCGGGCTGGAGGCAAGCAAGATTTTAGTGATTATTCAACGCTTGACAACACGCATTACGAGTTCGTCTGTGTTGCCGATAATAAGATGGAGCCTGTTTACATGGAAGTTAGCCAGTTGCAGGTGGACAAGGCAGACATCGATAGAAACAAGTCGATATTGAAGAGTTCAATGAAGAAAACGGAAGTGAGCGCGTTAGAGCCGCAGAATTCGCGAGGCGATCTGCCTGACATTCTGACAGCCTTGAAATCAGACAGCTCGGACGCCGACGACGAGTCCTCGAAAGATCTAGATTCAATCGACGCTCCCCGTCATCCTCGATTCAGCTTATCCGACACTTTCAGGCCAGCCTCTTATTACTTGGGAGCCAGTCAAACCCTGATAACTGAACTCCACGATTCGTCGGATAGTGAACTGGTATCCCCACCGCCGATACCTACATCACCCCCACCATTAGACGACTTGGATTCGTTGGAGATGCAAGACTCTTTAGAAATAAAGAAAATTTGCCCACAGCTCTCCATTTCGCGTGATTACAACAGTCAAGAGGACTCGCCAAAGTCTTGGAATAAGCCAGCGGCTCAAGTACAAGTACGGAGGTTGTCGCCATCTCGCTACTCTGAAACGATGTTAAACTCGAGCTTCCACGACAGTCGGATTTCGTTAGAGAGCGCCTCCGGAAGTGACTCGGTCGAATTGAGGAATCACGAAGAAGAAGCTAGGCACAGGCAACTTAAGAGGCGACCTGTCAGCGATGATATGTGCGAAGTCCTGGACAGTCTGGACGAGCTCGAGTCTCTTGGGAGTCGGTTCGACGGCACCAGCATTGACTTGGATCAATATCTCGAGGAGCTCCAAGCCAGAGACGCCTTCAACGTTGAACTTTATACCAAAGATCTCAGCTACAATAGCATTTACGGACTGAACGAGAACATGTTGGTTGCTGACAAACTGCAAAAGACAACCTACCCCGAGGCGAATAAGCCTTCGACTCTCGCTGAAGTTGAATCCAGCAATAATACTCTAGATGAGCCTTTTAGCTACGGCACAAGAAGTAAGACAAGCTCGGCGAGTAGTTTGCCCTCGATGAGAGTAAGCGAGATGCCACCTGCAGTTGCTCACCAACATTCGCAGTCTTTTACAGGGGATGCCCACTACGAGAACGTAGCGAGATTCTCTCCGTTACGCTCATCCCCAGCGGCTATGGCTACACCCTCGCCAAGGCTAGACAGCGAAATTGCCCATCAAGATCATAGCTATCGAAGCAGCAAGAGCATTCCATCGCCACTAGCAACAGTCGTAGCAACTCATAGTAGAGACTCAAGCTATTCCTTTGTCTCCGGCACTGCCTCGGTAGCGAACTACTCGGCACAGAGGCCAGCAAGTGCCCAGTCGTCGGTCGTTCACTCGTCCCCACCAATCGCTACGGTACAATCGACCAGTAGCTACATTGAGCATAGAACCTCGCAACAGCCACAGCCAGCCTACCATTCGAGGTCGGCAAGCCAGGATTCGGCGCGTTATTCTCTGTCGCCAAATCACCGCTCGTCCTCCAGCCAGGATTCCAGCCAATATGCAGCAGCTTCGGCATCTACGCTCGCACGAGCCTCGTCTAATCCTTCGCAGAATGATCAGGGCGGCGCGCCTTATTATTATTCCGATCTGCAGGCTGCTAATGCAGATGCTCAACGAGCCGAGTCTCTCCAGCAGAGGCCCTGCGCCATAGCTCAAACCTCTAGACTACCTCAGCTGAATAATCAGAGGGGTGACGCGGGCCCTAACAAGCGCAACGATATTGGCAGGATAATTAACCCAATCGTACGACAAATGCCCCGACAAATCCAAGTCGACGACATCGACGAGGCGAGGAGAATAGCTGCGGAGCTAAAAAGGACCAAGTGTCAGTTATTGGCCGAAGACAAAGCTGCTCTGGTAGACCGGAGAAATTTTTACGAAGCCGATACTTTGAGGAGAGTTAAATCAACCGATCCCGTTTCCGAGGGCTCTCAAAATGCCTTCAACGCAAGAAATCTTTTTCCCCATGGTCTCAAGGATAAGTCAGGCAGTCAGACCCAAATAAACATGGATAACACGAACGCTAACGAATTTTCGAGCACTCCCCAAACATCTCACAGAAGATCGCGATCTCTCGAGGGCCTGCTCGATGATGCTGGATTACAACTGCTCGTCGAGCAGAGAAATCAAGCAAATAGACAGCAGCAGCAGCAGCAAGAGCAGGACCAAGTCGTTGTGGCTCAGCAAGCACAGCCTCAGCGAGAATCTTCTAGTACTAGAGCCGAAGACAGTCAGATCCAACCTACCGAGTCATTCGAAAGCGTCGATCCGTGGGAGCAAGACAGCCTTTGGAGGGAGAGCCTTAGGCGAGTGAGTTTGCGTCACGCCAGATCTCTTGACAACCTCGATACGCCAGTGAGAAGCAACGCCGTGGAAACTCAAAACAAGGCTCGGGGACGAATAACACGCGGCGCTGTCTACGTGAACGACAGCGTGGTCAATTCCGTGGAGCGTTTGCGAGCCAAGAGGCGAAGCGACGAGGGTACTGGAAGCAGCGAAAACAGCAATGCCCAGCAGCAGCAGCAGAGTACCAACGTTTCCAGTGCACAGAACGACCAAGACGAGGACGACGCTTACGAGAGTTTGGCAATGGACAGGATAGGCGCGGGTGGCTACATTTGGGATCCTGAAAACGAGGCGTACAGAAAGCCCGACACGACGATGACGACCGGCCTACAAAATCATTTTTTAGCGGAAGGCAACCCTGCCCCGGTGACAGCTCGCAACCAACAACATCAGAAGCAGCAGCCGTCAATGACAACGGCGGCAGCCGGCAACAGTTTCGAGCTCGACCGCGAGAAGCTGCGCCAGTGGGACATGCTGTCGAGCGCCTGCTTACTCCAGGAACAGCAGCGCACTTCGATGGCCCTGGGGGATGGATGCAGCAGCAACAGCAACAACAATTTGCCGGGGCGAGGGTTGCCAGCCGCAACAGTTTCGTCAGCAGCAGCTACCGGCTGCGCGAGCGCCGTCGACGTTTCGTCGAGGCAGCAGCCGGAGTTGAAAGCGTCAACAACAACGACGACGACGACGACGACGACAATGACGCCAATAAAGAAGACTATGATACGGAAAGTCGAAGGAGATGAGGAAGAAGTGAAGGAGCTCCTCGCTGCCACAGCTGGACGTAGCAACAACTCAGGTGAGTGGCTGCTCTACCGGACTGGTGCTGGGCTCGCGTACAAGAAGTGAGAGAGGGCTAGGCCGGCTCAAGAGAGACGTCGCCTGCTCTTTTGCTTAATTAAGAAAGTATCCTCCAACGACGAGCATCAGCGCACACGTCGATCTCGTCGTCGTTGTCGACGTCGTCGTCTTTCCTGTACGCCGACCTTCGTTCACACTGCTTCTCCTTCTGCTTGCCTACATGTACGTATCTCCTCTTCCTGTGCTCACTGGAGAACAAAGCTGACTTTTCGTACCTGGAGACTAACTCAGAAGAAGACACATGACGCACAGACGCGAAAGAGAGAGAGAGAGAGAGAGAGAGAAAACTCCAACTACCAAAGTACCTGCGTGCGACTGAAAGCTTTCGTTTTGTTTCTTTTTTTTGTATTTTTCACAATGCCTCGTACGTCACTTGCGTTATTGTTCTCGTGAAAAAATGTTATTTTTGTACCCTTAAACGTGATTTGTGAATAAATAATTTAACATTAACGACATCATGTCGTCGTTGCTTACAAATTTGTTTATAAATAATTTAAAATTAAAATTAATGTTTATACACGCTACATTTACTAACGTATGAATTTCATATCAGTTTAATAATGTTATTTTAAATTACAATATATCGACTAAATTAAATTCAAATAACGTTGTACTTAATTGTTTATTAAATAATTTTTAAAACAATTGACTGTACTTATAATGACTAATATGTAGTTTAGAATAAAAATTTGTACATAGATCGTATTGCAGTAAAATGTTTGTATTAAAAAAATATTTTTTTGGAACTCATTAATGAGATTTCTGCAACAATTGTTTTTCTTTATAAACATAAATATTTTTAGTTACGTTATTTCAATATTTTTATGAATTAATAATTAAGTAATTTTATTTACCTTTTTAATGACTTTAAATAATGTACTTATAAGAGTAATTTCTTTAAAGATAGCATTTATAAATAATTTGACTAGAACTATTTAATTTATATATTGAATCTAATATATATGTAAAATTTTTCTGTATAATTTTCACAATTTGTTGAAAACGCGTTACGTTACATGCTAGTTAAAATTGCGTAAGTCAAAGTTTACTATACATTTTTGTAAATCCCAGGGGTTACGCGTCTTTTCCAACTTGCAACGAGACTTGCTATTTAAAATGCCTTAAAATTTACCTTTAAATGAAGTCTTTATTGCAGGCTCTCTAATTCCTTTCGCTCTCTTTTTTCCTATTGATGCTTTTTACTAATACGTGTACGAAGCGTTGCGAGTTGGAAAGGCGACGACAGCTTGAGGATCCTTTTACCCAATGCATTTGTAAGCGTCTATACTTCTTGTGAATTAAACAAATGATGTTTTTGTTATATAAGACGTAATTATAAATAATGATTCTCTTGACTCGTTGAAATTTTGTTTAAAAGAGATCAAATATAATGAATTAAATTCGCAATATTAAAACTCAAATGATTTTTTTCTTTAATCAAATTATTTTGTAAATAATTTTGTAAATTTAAAACGGTCAAAAAGAAAGAAAGAAAGAAAGAAAGAAAGAAAGAAAAGAATAGACTGTTATTTAGATAGGTAATTACCGCAAAAGGAAATTGATGCATTACGATTATACCAAGCAAATGAAAATTCTTTTCGTTCCGCGAATTGATTATTCAATAAAAGCCCCGGCTCAGCCTATATAAATTGCACAGCGTGCCGCGAAATTGAATAATGATCAGTACAGACGATCGTAAAGGCCGCACGTTGATCCTGACGATCGCGATTAAAAGAAGGAAATTTTTCAAGCTAACTGCGCCCCGTGCGAATTAATTAAAATCTTAAAGCTGTTAACAAACGACGCGGCTCAAGCCGGCAGCTGCGGAAGCAATAAAACTTTTTCTCGGCCTAGCAAACGCGGTTATTGCACCATTCGCTTACTTCTTCGGCCGGGGAGTTTTAAATTAGTTGCTGGCGCGACGTGCGATGGGAGGACTTTTCATTGATATGATACGCTCATTCAACTTGTCGCTCTGATAAGCCGAATTTATCAAGATTTGGAAAATTCAAAATTATTTAATTAAACCTAGACTGTACATAGTTATTGATATATGTATCAGTTTCTAATATGGCACTCAATATACAACGAATAAATATGAATACTGATATGATATGAATTTTTATACTATTTCATATTTTATCACGTCTTTTTTAAGGACCAGTAATTAACGTAAGAATGAAAATCTTATTATCGTGGTATTCAACAAATAGGGCGCTTGCCTATTGAAACTCTAAATTATTAGGGTTGTACATATTTGTCAGTATTAATTGTTCAAACAGATGTAGCGGTCATTTGATAAAAGCGTATTCATTTAGTCGATCAATACTAGGCTATGATAGCACTGCGATGCGAGATTTTTATCTGAGAAAACGAATTCGATCGATACCAAAAAGATGAATTTTTTATAACTTTTAACGACAAGCATCAAGCCATGGAGAGCTTGCAAATAATCTCGTTATTATCATCCACAATGCAATTTGCGGACTAATGAAACTTACGTTAAATACCCTCGAATTCCTTCTCTCGATAAATTAATCGTTTTTTTTTTATTTGCCGAATTTCCAATAAGAATTCGTTAAATTCAATTATTAGTACTTAATTTACTCATTGAAAATATGTATCTATTCTATATTCCGACTGTATTGAGCGACAATACATAAACCAACACTTTTACACAAATATAAAGCATGTATTTATTTTCCTATTTTATTGCTTCTTTCTTTTTCATCGAGTCATCGGATGTGTTTAAATACAAATAATTATCTACATATGATAAATCATTACATGTTGTTTGTTAACACGCAATCCTTTGCGGACGAGGTTTACTCGCAAACACGCGCGTAGAGGAGCATTATTCAATCGTCTTTTTTTCCTCTCGAACGCGAGGCAATAAAAAAATAATTACCTCTAAGAATATTTGAAAAAATAACCAGCTGTATTTGTCCTGAATTAGAATGAAGCATACAGCTATTAAAGCAATTCGAGCCTCATTTGAGCAATTTACAAGCTCGTTATAATTAATGCGTAACGCGTAAATAAAGAAAAGGTAAAAAGTTCGTGGCACGCGACGAGTCGAAGCGAGACTTGTATAGTAGCGATGCTGCGACTAGTCGGTCCGTTCGTATTTTTTAATAGAAACAGGAAATAAAGAGGTCTCGGCGTTATGAGACTCTCGACGAGAAAGTCAGCTTGCGCAATGTGCCAACAAGGCGCTGCATCTTCTCCCGCTAATAAACTACTTGTCGCCCACAGCGCAGAGATATATAATAGGCAAAGGCCGAGGGCTGAGGAAATTAGAGCGGCGTGTCGCGTTGGTCGACGGTGAAAATGAGATGAAATCGGCGTAAGCTCTAGGCGCGTCAGAGAAAGATCGAGCAATCCTCTTGGGGAGTTATGACGGCCGCGGCGGTGATGTTTGCGGGTTAACGACCACGGCACGCGCGATATATACATGCTCCTCTGCCTGACGTCTCTATATACTATACTATACGCCCGGCCGCCTCTCCGCCAGCTCGCGTTTATGCCTATATCCAATTGAATATTTAGCTGCTCGCAGCGTTTACCGGGCACACTATCGCACCGGCACAACTGAATATTTATGAGGAGTCGAAAGGAAAAAGAAGTGGCGCGCGCGATTGAATTGATTGCGCAACCTCCAGAGTCTTTGGCTCCTTAGAGAGCCTACACAGGCCGGAGGGGAGGAGGGCTAAATTGAAGCGAGAGAGGGAGAGAGAGAGTACGCGAGGCGAGGGTTCAACAGCATCGCCGGCAACAGAAGCCGGCAGAACTAAGGAGATTTCATGGCTACGTGGACGCGTAGTACACGCGTTCGTTGCGCAACGCCGGGCTCGCTCGCGCCCGATCAGGTTCGATGCTCTGCTGCCCGACTCCTGCCTCTCGCCTCCCCTCTCTCTCTCTCTCTCTCTCTCTCTCTCTCTCTCTCTCTCTCTGCCTGGCTGTCTCTACATGTGTCAGCGTGCGTGCATATGTACACGTAAATTATCCATCCAAGTCTCCCGACGACGACATCCTATATGGATCTATATACGGCTCTTTTTCTTACCGCGGACTTGCGTGCTGCTGTATGATCGATCGCGAGTTCGCGGGGTTGATGCGCTTCCAGCTCTCACTGCTGGCGCTGCTTCATACGAGATTTGCGCTTATGCCGACTAGTCTATATGGGTCAATGGGTCTTTACTTTTATTCATCGAATGCATATAGACATTTTTTATTAAACATTTTGCTTATTTGTATAATCACATTTGACGCAGTATACTTTTTTCAAACCGAATACATCGTTTAATAAGGCTTAAACGTTGTCATCCTATAAAGTCACTGTTTACTTAATATAGGCAAGTGAAAGTTATTAAATTAAAATGATCAATCAGATCGTTGCTTAATCCGGAGAACGAACCGGCGAGATATATCGGTGTCTAGATTGATAATAAATTTCACGCTAGTTCAGAGAACGTGAATGGTAGCCGACACCACACAATTGTCGTACAAACGCAACGATGAAAGATCACGTTAGTTTAATGCTTTTTTTTAAACACCGGATTCGTCGGATATAAATTATTTTTTCGTAACGGCGTGCGTGAGGCGCGATTTCACGCACGCTCGCTCATCGCTCGCGTGCTTGAAATCGCGTCTCACGCACGCCCTTACGAA
>JAPYYQ010002365.1:0-19803 GCA_030522585.1 Anagyrus pseudococci
TCGGCCAGTTTGTGTGTAAATTTCATCAAAATGCATCGATGTCCGGGGTTTACTAAGACACATAGTAATTTTTACCCTACAATTTTTCTCAGTGTAGACGCGATGATCATAACGAATTGACGTTCGATCTGCTTTTGTTTTTTCTTTTCTCAAAACTATTTATAAATTCTCGAAATCAAACGTAGTATCAGCAAATATTTTTAACGGAACTACCTTCGTTTCATGATTGATTTCAACCTAAAACTGATTAATATAGTTTGTAAATTAAAAAAGTAAATAAAACTTTAAATAAACTGTAAGCCGAGGAAATACAAGTGCCTTCGATTCTCATGGATACTTAGTTAATAAAGACCAGATGACACGCGCGACCTTACAATTGCAAGCTGATATCATAGAATGAAGATCGGCCTCGAATTCGCATTAACTGCAATTACCGCTAATCGACGAATTTCATTCATTTGCATAATCACGTTTTTCTCGTCTCGTGCGCGTCAATCGAATGGGCATTACCCAATTGGCCGAATGCGACAATTCGGACCAGGTCTCGTCAGCCTACGAAGTAGATCACCAAACAACAACAAAGCAAGTTATATATGCCGGACAGGCAAGAAGAAAATAGAAATTCCTCTTCAAGTTTATAAGCGTATGTCGCGCGCGCGATATTTTGAAGTAAAACTTTTTTGGACGCGTTAGGTACTTTCGGACGGGAGTAAATACGTGAGAGGTCAAATCTAGCATGTAACGAAAATCCGTCACGCAATAAAAAATTTTAATTGGGTGTAACATTGGGGTAAAACGTCATGAATTGAGTTCTATTAATTACTTATGTTTTACTTTTTTTTTATTTTTTATGATTCGCCAATCCGCAGCGTTATTTTTGTGCCTCGCGTGTGTGTAAAACGCAGCAACAGCCAACGAGTTGTATTAAAAATCGGTATAGCAGTTCGCGAAACACACAGCGATAAATAGGCTCCGGAAAAACAAAAATTCGACGTACCAAAGAGTCATTATCGCACCCAAACATTATATCTCGGCAGAAGCGGCAAGTCGTAACGTTAAAACACATCGGGAAAATATTATTGAAAGCAGGTCACGTGTTCTCGCGTAGACGTTTAGTTGCGTATTTACAAGACCGCGTATCTCTGAAGAGAGAGAGAGAGAGGAGGGAAGTATCACCAAGGCGGCAGAGAAGCAGGCCACCCGCGGACATTATCAGCCCACCAGCGGACTACTGCGCGCAACGTGTACACACACACACACACTAACATCTGCGCTGCTAGCCGGGGGGATGCGCTGCGCGCTCCTCTTGCATCACGGCGCCTTGATACCACTTGAACTTTAGCTCTCGGCATCAATTTAGCCGTATATATGTAACTCTGTACGATGCGCGCCGCTTGACTCTCGAGTGCGGCATATACTTGATAAACCGTAGCTATAAGCGACACGCGAGAATGAATTTTCGATTCGAGCGATAACTAAAATAAAATGGAACTTTACGATGTTGCGCTTAGGAAATTTACATGGAGCACGCAGTACTTTTAACGATCGAGACCCTTCGCGAACATCTAAATGGAAAAACAATTTCTTTCAAGGTCGTGAGACTGTTCGTAACTTTGATGGATCGAGCAAACGATTGCGAATTTGTTAATTGTCGATTCGAGAGAAATGACTCGGCCGTCCCTAAGGGGGGGGGGGGGGGGGGGGGAGGGTAAAAACAGAGGCCGATCGAAATGCTTGTTTGGGAAAAAGAAAAAAATAACAAACACCAGCGGAGGACAGGGGCTCGCTGAATTATTCGCGGCTCATCGAAGCGGCCACTCGTATTTTATTCATCAATCACAAACCGGGCGCGGCCCCGCGCGCGGCAGGCTCAATTCGATCGTCTGCCGCAGCGAAAACCGATGGTACACACACGCGCTGACCTCGGCACTTTCAAAATCAAGACCCTGAGCCTTGGCGGTCAATCCGCGGGGCTACTGGAATTCGCGATTAGGACTCGCGAATGTGTTGGTCTGAGTCGAGGGCGAACTTTTGCCCTATCGATTTCTCTCTTGACAATTTATTACCCGGCTTAATGTTGCCGGTTGATAACTTCCGCCGTTTGTTAAGCCGCTCTTCCTATATACAGCTGTGGAAATTGTAATTGTCAGCGCTGCTGCTGCGTTTAATATTCATGAAACGTTGCGGATGATGTATAAGGATATCGCGGATTTTTTAAAAGCTTTAGTAAAAATGTATTTTTAAACGTGATTGCATCTACCGCTTGCTACTCTGTTAAATTTTTTGCTTATTTTGTCAAAAAACTGACAGTCAATACTTGTAATTTTCGACTAATTATTATGGTTATTATTGAAAGTGGAGGTTATTATATAGTCTCCTATCGTTTTAATTGCCATTAAAATACATGGATATAGCAGCGGCCGTAAATTGATTAACAAAACAAATTTTGCCTCGACGATTATCTCGTACGCCAGACATGATAAATGGCGGCTTAGAATTTATACCTGCGGGCTTCCAGTTGAAACTGGTCGAGACTTTGTGTGCCTCATCGTCAGTGCGCGCGATTAAACGCAGGTCGACGGAAATCCTCATTTTTCGTACTGCAAGCTCCAAGCTCCACTACTTACGATAAAATTTATAATTTGAAAATATCCACTCGAAGGTTTTTTCTTTCAAGCCGGATGTGAATCGTGAAAAATTAGAGTATCCCGGCATAAAATGGCATTATATGCTCGGCATACCTTTGACCTACTTCCAATCTTGTAGTTTTTCTAGTGTTTTCAAAGAAATAAACAGATCTAAGACGGAGCAAGCAGTATCAAGCATTTAGGAGAGTAAATACTAGTCATATGACTTTCCGTCTCGTATTTAAATACAAGATGACGTCAGGTCAGCTCTCGGGCACCGAGTAAAGTCAATTTAATAATAACCGAGTACACGTGTCGGTGAATAATAAAATCAAGAGCCTTTGCGGCTGTCAATTGTAAAAATTGCCGAATTAAATAAATAATTAATCCAACGATAGTTTGAGGATGCCTAATTAGTTAAACTAAGGGCGATCGGAGACAGGGAGCAAATTAAACCGGAGAAATCCCGAGGGCAATCGTTTTAGCGAGCAATTAAATTAATCTAGTCGGTACGGCTGTTACGCATTTTTTCCCGAGGAGAATCAAGAAATGGGCCCACGACAATCGAAGACAATTGCCGAGTCGAGAAAAATCGCGCAGCGCTCTCGTGAGTGTATGAATGTATATACGTACACGTATATACCGAAAGAGAGCGGCACGTTATCAGGACTGAGGCCACCGGCGTAGCTTGATGCAGAGGCGCGCGAGAAACCGTTCACCCCTTGAATCTCTCTCTTTCTCTTTCGAGGCTTTCAAGAGAGGCTCTCACTTTTCACTCTCGCAGCTCGATAAGCCATTAACGATACGGTTTCACGGCCAGCGCCCGGCGTACCGACTTGGCCCCGCTAGCGTGTGATGCCACGTGATATGTCGCCTTGTCATTGTTCCTATAACCGGTCATATCTCCGGAGCAAAGGACCAGACCCCGAGAATTTAATACTTTGCTCCAAAGAAGCAACGGCTAAGGGCGTGGAGTGTTAATTTCTTTCCTTTTTTCAGCCGCTTCATTGTCCAGCCGCTCGAGTGTATATAGATGTGGAGAAGGGCTTGTGGTCAAGGCTTGTGTTACGATCGCAAGTGGCAATGAACGGCTCTCGATTTCACCCGAAGAAGCAGAGATGAAAAGAGAAGAGAGGTAATTTACCAAATGTATCGGTCCGTGCTGAACCGATGCTTCGATTCTCGTAACCTTTGTCCAATATAACCTTTCGATAAATCAAAGAATACTTGGTACGCTAAAATTTGTTTATTGCAGTCGGCTGCGGATTTATTTGGAAAATCGCTATGAACCGGTTTCAAACGACTTATTACATTACCACATAATCACAAAATAGTCGATAAAAACATGCACTGTGTACATCGCATTTATCCAATTAAAGTTTAAAGCTTTTCTAACTCGGAGCTCAAATACTCTTAAAACACCTTTGCGTAGTAGCGTTTGGTTACATCATCAATTAAGCACCTGCAAATGATACATACGTAGCTACTTGTCGCGGAATAACTACGTTTACTACATAGGTTACAAGATAATCTGGCGCTAAATTGCAAAGAAAAAGGAATACAATCGACGCAGTGACATCACTATTTTGATAATTTGCGCGATTAATTTGCGCAATGAAAAACTATCCTACGCCTGATCCTAAGCTCACCCAAATTCTCTCAAGATGATACTCTGAAGATCACTGAAAGTTAAGACCTTATTGCGGCAAACGAGATCAAGTGGTAGTAAAAACATTGATCAGGCCAAAGAAACTCTTGTTCTGGAGAAACGAAGAACAAAACGTGGAAAAAATTTTCCTCGGATCGATGAGACCTTGTGCACAAACGTCAGGAGGCTTTTTCTTCCATCTATCCGGCGCCTGAGATGCCGGACCATAGTCCGGGGGAGAGCGTGACTCTTGTCGGTAGAAGCCAAAGGCTCGTTGTTTCAAATCAATTAAGATCGCGTCAGTGATCGCATTGAGTGGGAAAAACGAGCCGCGCGTTTCCACAAAGACCGACCGTTGCAAGATGAGTTGCTGGCATAGCACGCTGCGTAATATAAAGAAAAGGACAAATAAATTTTTTTATATTTTTTGCAAAAATTGCCTTGGTATAATAATAATAATCATTAGTATGAAATTCTCTGACCGTTTGCGGTGGACAGGCTGGAGTGGTTATGAAATACCGATCTAACGGCATTATAATGAACGTACGTGCGATCAGTTATTAAGATGCAAATTCGCGGTAGAAAATTATTGGCAGTAATTCGCCGCGAGATGATTATATCGATTACGAATTGTGACGTGAATGGAAGGCGATCGATGGCAGAGCTGTTTGCACTACCGGTTGATATCCGACAGAGCCACATAGTAAACAATATGCTGGGCACGAGATTCTCTTTCGATTGACGTGTACAACAAAAAAAGTGTTTTCCTTAGCGATGTTTTTTGTTTGCTCCAAATGATAATATTGCGCATTACACGATTGTGCAAATCCGTGGCTATTTGTCTCGCTGGCATTTGGCTTGGTTAATCGTAGCGGTGCACGTAGGGTAAATATTTGCGAACCTGAGAAAAATAGCTCATCGATACTATCAAAAGCAAAAAAAAAATGAAAAAAAAACTTCTTATAGCGATGATAAATTTTGAGAGACGATGGAAGTGGACGAAAGCAGAAGCAAAGCCGAGGGAACATTCCAGCGAGGCAACGTATATTAGATACACGGAGTTCTCGAAAATAATACGTGTGCGTAAGCTAGAGAGCCTATTTCGCGCGACGGCCTCCTCAATGATCTGGCTGTTGGTCGTTAATTCACCAAGAGTTCGCGTTATGCCGCTCGGCGGTTGGAGTTTAGGAAACGCACAGCTGCTCGCGCATCGGCACACAAACCGAACGCCGTTTATTGTCTGGCGCGCGCGCGGCACGCAAGGGTCAATCGTCAATTGAACCTCGCCGCTTAATCTCAATGTGCGCCTTCAGCCCGTTCGCATGCCTACGCTTCGCGCCCGCTTTTTTCTCATTCCCCGCTAAATACCGTCTATCTCTGGATGATGATATAAAGTTGCTATAGATTATGGACCAAGAAGCAAAAGCGCGGGGTGTTAATCAAAGTGATTTTTATTCGAATGAAATAAAATATTGCCAAGTAGTATATCGCATTAAATAGATGTATCGCGGAACGTCATTATTGTATGTAAATCTTTTTTTTTCATACAATATATCAGTTTAAACAATTTTTTGTTAAATTTATTGCACACAGATCGTTACAGAACAAGACTTTATTTTTTCTCTAGTGACCTCAAAATAATAAAAATTATAAAAGAAATTATATCAAATTAGCTATTCAAGACGTATTGCGCTAATTTGTATTTATTACTCGTCAATTTGAGTATCCATCTATTAAAGGTAAATAAACACACCTGTTAAGCAATTTCAGGTAAATAATCAACTTACCTGTCGGTAAATCAATGATGAGTAAGAATAAACGTACGACAGGTAATAAACTGTTTTATCACCGCTTGCACAAAGCTCGAGCGATAAGTCAAATACGCTTCCTTATAAGGTAATACGACGGAAAAAAATTCTACGAACTGTTTTATCGATAGTAGGTAACTTCTTCTCTTCGGTTTCAAATGTGAAGATGATTAAAAATCTTTACATTTTAATTTGCAAATATTTTAAATGGATATTACTATATAAAAAAGAACAATTTTCAAAGTAAAAAAGGTATTCACTCACTCGTGTCGTTTTCCGGCGATTCAATATCATTCCCCACATCTTCGGCCGCTGTGGATAAGGCTGAAATAAAAAACGGTAAAGTATTAAAAATTAAACAAAAATGTTTACGTGTAAAATAAATTATTTTTTATACGTATTATTTAAAATGAATTTTTATTTTCTTGTTATTTGTTATGTTAAGTATATAGTAACTGATACAGTAATCAAAAAATTAATTACTGAATTCAACATTACGCAGTCCAACTGATAATCAGTTACATGCGTCGATGAAAAGATAAAATTAAGAGAAAGCTTTTATCTTTAGGAAGTAAGATAAGTTAATGGACAACTTCTTCATGTTTCAAAGGTAGTTACGATTCTTTGGCCTAAAGAATAAAAATTTATTTTACATTTTAAACTAAAAATGATTTTAGGTAAATTACATTTTCGTTAGTCTCACTAAACAGATAGTATCAAATCTTCCTATTAGAAATTATTAAAGAAACAAAGTTATTGTCGATTAAAAGCATTACTCATAGCTTTTATGTTAAATACATGCAAATAAAAGTGTGACGACTTAGTGACTCATTTTGCAAAAAAACTGACAAAGAAATCAGAAAAATTTTACATAAATAAATAAGGGACGTTAATGAATACTAATAAATCTTCATTAATTTTAGAACTACTTTTATCTCGATTGCCGTCGTAAAGATTTTCAATTTGAAAAACCCATGTAACATTTAATTCGAAGTCTGCAACGTTGTTTTGTATCTTCGGTATCTTTAATGAGGAGTCAAATCGATCCCGGACTTAATATGAATAGTAAATGTCGAACAAAAATAAATTTTAAAATCATGTAAAATATTGCAAATTAATGAGGTATGTTTGAGATCCTTTTAAATACGGAGATGCTCGATGTTTACCGTAGTTATATAAAGAAATTCATATGCATTTCTGATATAAAATTGTAATTGCCCCCAAGCGAATTTTGGATCTTCATTTATTTTAATTTTTTTTTATATACATAATAAGAAAATAAATTCTATTAAACACCTAATTGAAACAAAGTACATTTTCTAAAAAATCAAAGAGTTTCTTTAATATTACCGATAACTTCTTAAAAATTTTTAATCTTTAACACTCATCAAACAATAAACAAGTGCGAGGAAAATCAGATATCATAGATATATCAATTATTTCAACTTGAAGACGTTATTGGTTCTAATTAAATTTTGGTTACTAAATAAGTATTTTTTATTAAATTTTTTAGTGTAAAAATCGTTTATATTATTATTAAAAAAGCGGTCGACTTTTTTCTTAATCAAAAATGGAAAAATGTGGCATTGTATGTCAGCAGCTTCGTTATCACGCATTCCATTAATACAAGCATTTAGCTGTTTTTACAGTCTGTGTTTGCTGCTTAGGAATCCATCAAGATAATGGTACCGGAAGGGTAATAGCACAAATGACAAAAATTTTAATGAAAATATTTGAAAATGCTTAGTCAGACTTTAATGACGACTTCATGTGTATGTTTTTGATAATATATATCAATGTACGTGATTGGGCACAACCAAAGTTAATTATTTTCGTAACTGGATAATACTCAATTGATTAGCAAAATTAAGAATTTAAAAAAAACAAAAAGGAAAAATACTGTTTGTACAGTAGTTCGAAAAAATGTAAAAACAGTATTTATCCTTGAAAAGAGAAGCACTACAACTTCATAAGAAAAAATAAAACTAAATTTGTCATAATGGTCTAATTCTGTTCTGAACGTACAGGTAATAAAACTTTCTATCCTTAATTACATACCCTGGGACGTATACATTGCCGGAGTATACATAATTGAAAGCGATTCTCAACTACTTTTCGGTCTACTTTGGTACGGAAAAGCTAACGTTCTCAAGGAACGTCGTTAGAACCACCTTCACTGAACTGTAGCACAAGTGTCCTTCTGCGTCTTCCCCGAGGGAAGAGGCTGGAAGGTTTATCTGTCTAATTTGCAAACTAGTGAAAAACAGCGTCAGAGCGAGCGAGCTTTCACGGCTGTCCGGAGTGAGACTGAGAAAAGACTGCTCGTCCTTCCGAGATGCAGTTTCACGCAACTGTTGCACATATCAAAAACGTCTTTGGAGCTGCCGGAGCTCTTTGTGAGTATTTGGCTCCTCCTTCTTTTTCTTCCTTCTTCGCCTTCCTGTCTCGGTGGAGCAGGTACGGCCTTATGCTCACGCACCGGCCAAGGGACTCTTCCAAGAACTTTGGAGGGTAAAGACCACGCGTCGTTTGACTATTGCTGCCCTACAAACTTACGGAAATGGCCAGACATTTGTTTGCCTAGTTCTGCCCATTGATTAGTTCGACCGTATTTAGAAAAGTAATTTATGCAGGTAGGAGAAACGAAGATGTGCACTTTCGAGTACTAATAGTCAACGTTAAACTATTTATCACAATAGTTATAATAATCAGATCTCGACTGGTGCTTAATGCAATTCTAGTATTGTACTATGGAGTTACGTGCGGTAGCGGTATGTTTTGTAACGATTCGTCGATTGGACCGCTCGTCACCGACAGCAGCACATGTTTCTTCCGATTTCGGCAGCTTGAAATTGCAACGCTGCTGATCTGTGTTTCATGACAAGCACTCACTTATTACGTATAAACGCGCGCGCACAGGCTCACACGCGCGTGGGCGCGCGAGCAACGTGGACTGGCGCACAGGTGCGGGTTGCCGGGCAAAGCGACGTCGAGAGTACGACTTGAGACTGTGCCGCTTTGCCGGCAAGCCGATTGTTGTTGCTCTCTGTCTTTAACTCGTACCGGAGAGCTTATCTTCCTGGATTCTAGACGATTAGACGTTATCGTCAGGTGAGCGTGCTTGTGGCTGCCGTAGGAGAGAGGGAGCCGCGCGAAACGGGGGCTCGTACAACGTCACACACCTCGATGCTGCATACGTACGCGCTTTTTATTATCTTGCTAATTGACTTGTTGACTAGTTGCTTCATCTATACGTCTCCCTTGCTCTTACTCTCTCTCGCCCTCTTTCTCTATCTCTATTCTTTATTTAGATTTTTTTTTTCATTTCGTTGATTGATTATTAGAATCGGAGGTAAAATCTGATTTAATTTGTTGGAGTAAAACTGTTGTGTTAAGTTACAGAGATTATTGATACACGCTGTGTTTTACGAATTGGAGCATTTGTTATTCTACTTTTGGTTATATTGAGAAATCAACGTGTGAATGAACTAATCTATGAATTCTGACGTTATTTGTTAATGTAATATTGTTTTTTTATTATTGAAACAAAGACGAAGCTATTTACGATATAAGATTGCAATTAAAGTTGAGTGTAAATCTACCTGATTTATTTGTTATTGATAAAGTCGTAGGCACATGATGCAGTTCAGGTATAAAATGTATACATTCCGTTAAGACATTTTTACGAAAGAGTAAAAAAAATTTAAATATTATTTATCCCGTAGACGCGTGATGTGTTTCATCATTGTAAATTTCCCACGACGAGTGCACGTATCATCATATCAATCGATAACGTCAAAATTGGCCGATAAACAATTGGAAAATGACTACCTTGATGTCACCGTGCTTTTTCGACATCTTAAGATTGATTACTTCCGTTAAGCATTATAAATGCATTTATACAAACAGGAAATATCAAACGAAGATTTGTTTGTGTTAGAAAACTTACTACTTTGTGCTGGATAACAATTAAAATCAATTAAACTTGATATCTAATTAACATAATTTGGTTATTTAAATTTCGTATATTCTCAGAATATGAGTAATTTATGTTTTCGAGTCGAATTTGAAAAATCAGCAAGAAAGAGAATGACACTTAAAATTGTGTACCAAGCAGTTTTATGATTCAGATGGTTGATAAGTTTGTAAACGTTACAGTAATCCACGACAAGAAGATGACTAACTTTTTTTCGTTCGATAAATTACATGAATTAAACATTTAATTCAGACATTGCTGAAAAAAAGTAAAAGAAATAAGCACATTTCTAATTACTCGCTCAGCAGCTTCGCCGAAGGTTAATCGCGATAAGCGCGAGGAGCTTTGGTATAAGCAGCATGCTAGATTTAATGCCAACAGCCTGGGGCAGAAAAATTTCACTCTAGTGTCAACTGGCTTAGCCGCAAGAAAAATGAACTTGAGGCCTTGAGTCGAGAGAGTGAAAAAAAGAAGGCGACGCGCGAAAAATGCATCTGTATTAGGCGCAATGCATATTATTATATACCTTTGGGCCGCGATGTTGCACAAGCGAGAGCACGGGAGAGAGAGAGAGAGAGCGAGTGGTATCAGGTGCACGCAAACTCTTCTCCGGGGCAATTACGTCTGCCAAAGGCCGCGCAGTGTCAGAGGCGTGCATGGCGCAAGTAGTCTCGTGAGCTCTCTCGCTTCTCTCCTGTCGAGCAGCTCTGAATTAGTAAAGCAGCTTGGAGGACTCTACGGCATAGTGTACTCGGTGATTCGAAAAGAGAGATGTCATTACACACTGGTCTGATGGCTTTTTCTGTCGCTCTTTTTTTAGGTCAGAGATGTGGAGCGCATCAAGAGATTATTCGAAAAACGCATATTTAGGCAGAAATAACGATTACTCACGGGAGGAGGAAAGAGCTATTAAACATACAGCGTAATCTCTCGTATGGTCGGTGTAATTGTTTCAATTATCGTAATTGTTATTTAATGCTTATATGTTGTGTTCTCGATGTATCTACGAAAGGCGAACAATATTGATTGGAGAAAACAGCGATCGGCCACGTTTTCGTTTGACGAACATGCAACTACACGACGATGACACTCGCACGTGCGTTCAGGCAAAACACAAGAAATGCGAAATAATTCAATAAAAGAAAAAATAAATAAATAAATAAAAGTGTTTAATGAAATCAGCATAGGTAATTGAGCATTTGAAATTTTTTGCTAGACCAAGCCTAAGATTAAAGACAACCTTTAATAGGCTCACGTGTGCATTGTACTAGCAAAGTAAACAATAATATGTTTATGTGTGCCGTTACAGTATCCGCATCACGAGATTTCCGTGTTAACGTTTGTCTATCTCCAACTTACTCAATTCCTGGCAGCTTATGTCATCCCACGCAAATCCACGAGCTACCAGTTACGTTAGTCTATAGAGTACAGAGTCTAAGAATCGACTGCATCGCTTGTCTTTCGCATATTCAACAGGCCAAAGTTCCTCTTTTCGTCAGTATGTAACTAAATTATTTTTATTAATGACGTCTTGAAATTGTTCGACAGTCGATAAATCACGGCGTGGCAAGTTTGTGACGGCGGTATCGAGCATTCGATACGTCATTGTATTGGCGTCAGAAGCAGCGACAAGAAACAAATTTCTCAGACGAATCCATAGCCAACGGCTGATTTCTGTTATTTACAAATTAGCGCGGTTGTAATGTAACGCGCGAGTTTTTCCTTTTTTCGTAAGGATTCTTGAAAAAATTCCTGAGTAATGGTTAAAAACATTAATTTTATTATTTAGAAACAACGGTCTTTCTTACTGACTACAGTGTTCGCGCGGGTATATCGAGGCCCGCGGCCCGTGGCGCATCTGGCACAAGGATGATCGCTATCCGGACAAATAAGGCATACGGGCGGAACGTCGGCAATCGCATTTTCCTTTTTTTCTCTCTCTTTAACGCATGCAATCGAGTTTCGTTTTGTGCCGATGACTATTTCCCAAGTAGCGCATTATTTTCTCTCAAATATCATTCGGCCGGGTTAAGCGGATGTTTGCAAGCCAAATATCTTAGTTGGCATTAGCGCGAGAAGGAGGCACCGATAAATCCTTCCTCGGCAAAATTAACGTCGGGCGGAGAGTGCATTCTTGAAAAAAGTGGGGGAGGGGGTGGTGAGAGGGTAGGAACTTCGTGCCAGAGCGTCCACGGCCAAAATCGGCATGGACCGTAAATGTCCCTCGGGAGGCGCATGATCGAGGAATTAATGTGTTTATCGAGCGGCTCGATTTGGCTAATGAAAATAAACAGGCTTAGAATTTTGGTGGTCCGTGGCGAAGAGGCGTGACGAGCGGCAATGGGGAAGGAGTCACGAGATTGGTTATGCTTGGCCGGAACTCCTCGCGACTTTGGATATCGGCCAATGTCGCGGCTCTTGCTCGGATCCCTTTGTATGGCTGTGGTGACCATTTGTTATTTCAGATCTGTACGTTGGATTGATTGTGGGGGACGATTTACGTGACTGGAACGCGCAAAATATCACCGATGTTGGCTTTTCATATTGGAGTTTGAACGAATTTTTTATCGTTTTTTAGTAAAGTATAAGGGACGTTTTAAAATGGTAGCTTGTACATTTGATTTGAATATAAAAATTTACTAGGTATACAACTTTACGTAACGCAGAAATTTAAGATATTTTTTATCACTTTGAAAATAAATTAAAAGAATAAATAAATTTGAGACGGACATTCTTATCGTTCCGATCGACCGTGTAACAAAATTCGATATTGCTCCGTATAATCAATAACATCTATTTATTCATTTTTGATATCGACTTATAATGAACAAAAAAAAAAAAAGATTATTAGACCTTCTTGAAAAAAAGGTACAGACAGATTGAAATAGTTAAGCAGAAGACGTTTCAAAAAACGTCTGAATAACGACTAGACGTTATTGCGCTTGTAAAACGGACAATTTAATATAGCGGCCTAATTAATTTTTATGTAACCTCATTTTCCGTCCGCAGACGAGTCTCCGAAGATAAGATCGGCCGCGTCCGCGCTGTTTTACGTAACGATCCGATCGATTCTTATATTTTTTTCCGCCTTCGCTTTTCCTGCAGTCGAATAGTTTGACTGACTTTATTGCGACTCTTTATCAAAGCAACTATGCCGAAATTTGCCGCATTCTTGGGCAACCGCGCGAGTCGCGTGTAATTCAGCGATTTTCCCGATAAAACAGTAATCGCTTCGCTGCACCGCGAGCTCGATATATAGGCAACGAATCTCAGTTCCGACCGTGTTCTGCTCTTATACATACAAAATTCCGTAAAAGAGAATGCTTTAATAATAAACGATACGGCGAAAGACACACGCTGAAAGATGTTTAACAGAGATTTATTGCTTGCTCTCTCGTCTCTAATGTCAGCCGATTGTTTTTCTTGTGTCAGACAGTGAATTTTCATTTGTGTGACTTATACGAAGCGCTCATGTGAATCGTCGTGCCATTAAGCGATTTTCAATTATCCTTCCTATTTTATGTAACCAAACTTGGAATAATATTTTCTTTAATGCGGAGCAATTGAAAATTAGACCACAAAAAGTCGCATGAAAAATTGCGACGGTTTCGTTGAGTCTCAAGAGTAGCTTCAAATTTTTCAATCATTATTTTTAAATCAAGTGTTTGCAAAAGTTATATAAAAAGAAATTTGTAAAAGATTAAACACATTTTTTTGAACATTAAAAAAGAATAGGCACCAGTCTATCGAATAGAGGGTTTAGATTAGGTATTTTAATAACAGCTTACACAGATCTATCAGATAAAGCTCGCCTTTACAAAATGTTTGTACGTCTGCACACCTCACCCTCTACTTTCGTGTCAAAAAATTTTTTTCACCGTTTTATCAGATGAAGCACGATTTTAATACATTTTTTATTAGAATTCTCTAGGATTGGATGCAAGAGAAACATTATGGCTAAAACAACTAACTTGAAATAATAATCCAACTTGGATGTACAACTATCGATATAAAGATGACATTGCAGAAATAAAAGAAAATATTTTAAGCCATTGATAATATCGAATCATTTTAATCGCCATGTTCGATTACACGTCACATCGCATCAAATTTTAACAACACGCAACATCGAACGATAAATATTTGTTTCTTTAGTCTATAGAACAATCTCGTAATTATGAGATTACCTTGCGGCCGTTCTTTCGAAGTTTCTAAATAAACAAGCCGCGGTTCAGTCATTTATTTGCCAAACTAGTTATTTGGCTAATGCTATTGCTTCTCTTGTGCAATAGGCAAGTGCCAAGCGATGCCAAGATTCCGAATAGCAAGTGGTAAACTGATAAGACGGAATTTTTGTCTAAACGCGTATATAAGATTTAAAAAACGCTTCGTCTATAGTAAACAAGAATTTCTAATCGCGATGCTTGTCATATTGTTCATTGTTATAAACAATGGCGCGCGAGAACGAGCAAGCGATTCAACTGGTTGTAAAACCTAAATCCCCTCTCCCTCGCGCGCGCAACAGACAAATGTAATTTTTATAATCGCACGGTAGTAAAAAAAAATAGGTATGCGAGGTATTCGATCTGAAAATAGGTATGAGTGAAGCAATTTTAATTGCGCCGGCCGATCGAATTAATTAGTCCTGCGCTGAGTCAGAAAAGTAAATAATCGCACTTGTACAAAGTGTATGCAGAAATAAATGTATCTCTCGCGTGCTATCGTTGAAACTATTTAGTATATCCTCGGGAGCTACAATTTTTGCCTCGCAATTACATACAAAGCACTGCAATACGGGCCGCAGCGCGCTGGCCTCGCTAATTCAGCGCAATTAATTATTTCTCCCGGCTACAATTAAGCAGCTCGCGCGGCATTAGCCAATCGGTTAAAAATACAGGCCAAAGCAGAGTGTCGCTTCGCACCAAGCCCCGCGTTTCCAAATATCGCCGAGAGGCCGAACAATGCCCGAACGTATATTCGGGCTTCGTCGTTCTTGGCACGACATCTCGCCTTTGCACGCGCAATCTATCCCCATCCAAGTGAGCACGTGCCGATCGGCTGTTTTCACCTCCATCCAAGCTATAGGGACCGGCTCGGGACTAGCCTGTAAACACGCTCAAAACACTCGGTGCATTCCGGCGGGCTGTCCTGGCAAAAAATAGAGCTTTCGTCGACGATGTGCCCGCGACGTAACGTTGATGACGACGCGTCTACCTACTCGTCGGACCGACGTCAGCACCGGGTGATGCTCCGATGAGCCCCCGGCCAAGTTTATTTTGGCTTGTTCTTTCTCTCTCTCTCTCTCTCTCTCGCGTGTGATGACGAAAACAATTGAACTTTGCTGCGTATGTTGTTTTTATACAGAATTGTTTACGACAATCGGTAATCATAAAGCCTCGAACGTATACGTGCCTCGGATAACGTTTGATTTTGTTAGATCATTTTTATCGGGTCATTTTGTTTCGGCACTTTGTGTACTTTTTAATCGAATTAAGTAATTGAAATGAAACCTGAGTTTTTTATTTTCAATTGGATCGTTGAACAATCGCTCAAATCTAAAATACCGGATGTAAGTATAATCATCTTATTTTTTAGATACCACCTTCGTCGACAGTCTATGAAATCATTTGTAAAATCGGCCAATTTATTTACGTTGCTTTCCCTTAATCATCAAGCATTAAATAATAAGCCTCGCATCTCGTTCAAAGTAACAAATAAAAAATTTCGCGACTCATGCTGCTATATCCGCGCGAATTGGAAAATTCCACGTCGTTTTGTATTTCGGTCCGCGAGACTCAAAATAAAATCGCGTAAAAGTGAAATGAAACGGTCCGAGCGGTCGGTCTGGACCGTAGCCAGACACAATGGCTAGACGCTTTTCTGCGGGTGACCGTGACAGTGACGATGCTCGCGTAGCGAAATTGGTGTCGAGTTTCACGAGGGAGAACCGGAGGCCCCCTACCGCGCGTTAAATTACAATTTGGTCTATAAAATATGTCGGAAAATAGGGAGGACGCGAGAGAGAAAAAACATAGGAGCACTCGAAGATTCGATAAGCCAACTAGATTAATCCAGATTACGAGATGTACATTGAGATTTGGTGTCGAACGGCTGTTATCGCAGATTAGCAAAACGGGACGTAAAAGTGGAATTTTTACGACTTATCTGGTGGCACTCGACGGTTGGTAAAGGTTGTTTTTTTTTTTAAATATTTTGTGACTTGGGTAGCAAATGACACGGGTATTTATAAAATCAATAAATCTAGATCAGTCGCGATAAAAATGTCTGGTGTAATTTGGCCAAAAGCTTGGAAAATAACTTCGATCCATTGTTTCAGATGCATTGGTCTTACGAACAGAAGCCCGCGAAACAAAAGCTTTTTTCTTGCACGAAGCAATTTTCATCTTACACCTATACAAAAGAAAGTAAAAAAAAGCTAGAGGTTTCATCTTAGCGCCGTGTGAACCGAACAATCGTTTCATAATTTCCAGCATTACAGCGCGAGCAGCTGGAAATGAACCAAGCAAACTACGTCGCTTTCACTTATGGTAGCTCTGCAGCGACAAACAGCGCACTTGCTAACAAGCCAATAAACAATCCCGAAGGCCTGGCTTCGGCGGGACGTTAACACGAGCGCAACAATCGCGAGGTAAGCTCTCGGGGCCCCCGCTATATAGTTCCGAAAGGGAAAACAGCCCCGGTCTATTCGCGCACGCGGACGCACAAACAGACGCATACGCGATTAAGCAGTAACACGCGAGGCAATTCGAGTCACGTGCGGCTTATTATAAATGCGCGCCGATCGGACTCCTATTATAGGCCGGTCAGCCGGCGTCGTCGCGCGACTCGCGCCTATGCGGAGAAAGTGATACTTTGGAAACTCCAGAGGGAAGGGGGCGCTCGTTATCAAGCGCCTCTCGGACGAACAGTCCTCCTCGGCGACAGCCTTGGCTGCTTTCTCACGGAATAACTCGCGACCTCCGCCGCTATTTGTTTTTGGCATTTTAGAAAACGCGCTAGTTCTGTTTCTCTCACGAGCGAGATTAATTAAAGTAGCTTAGCTCGGCAAATATTTTCAATGACTGCGGCCAAAAATAAAGCTTCGGTCTAGAGCCGTGTGGCAGAGCTTTATTAACGCCCGCCGTTAAAGAAAAATGACGGTAGAAGGAATCGGAGGGCACGCAGAGGGGGGAGATAGATCAAGATCGATCGATCGCGGGAGAAGCTGGCCTTGACTTCGGCATAGGCGTAAACAAAAGCCGGCCGATCGAACGCGCAAAAAGTGACAGACCGGACGTGAGAATTGCACTTCCTATATGCGCGCAGCTGCGGGATCGCGACTTATCGGCAAGGAAAACCAAGCGATCGTTCGTTTCGCCGCCGCGCAATTACCGCTCGCCTTGGTTTTTCCTTTTTTTTTCCAATTCCTGTAGTTACGGTCGCAAAGCCCGAGTAGATAAAAGAACGGTTAACATTTTTTTGCCAAACGCCTCCCCCCCATCCTGGTTTTTCTTTCCGCCGAGTTATACCGTTCTTTTATATACGCACTGCAATTGCAAGCTACAATGTCAAGTTATGTAGCTTTATCGACCGATTTTCCTGCGTGAATTCTATACAGCTGTCATTTTATTGTTTGGGATTATTAGCTGCCTTTTTTTTTGTTTTCTGTTACGCGCAAAAGCGACAATAATAACAGTGATATAATGTATCGGCTGGGATCTTACGATTTACAACTCGATTAACGGCTTCGGCTATTCGACGAATGAAATTCAATGTGAAAGTTAATAACGGTACAGCGGCGCCAGAGTTAGCCCGTAGCTTATTACGCGTGTACGCTGATTTCCTAATTAAGTCAAGACCTTAAAAAAAAAATTCTGCCGTATCATTTGGCTACTCGGCACTTCGGGCGTTTGGACCTCTGACTTTCTCACAGGGAACCCGCACATGAGTACCTGTAATTAACCGTATACATCTACTTCCTCGCTGTACACTCGGAGTCGTATCGAAAAATTACAGTCGCACAGGCAGTACATGTGACTTCGAATGGTCCGGGCAAGGTTTTCGGAGAGAAAAGCACATACACACACACGCGCGTGACGACGGCACGAGTCGATCGATGACGCCGGCAAGGCCCAGTGAAAGTGACAAGTCGACACGTGACTTTGTGTATTGCGTGCTCACTGAAAATACACGAGCCAACGGTAAAAGCCGCCATCGGCACGAGACTTTGCGCTTAAACTTTACGAGCCTCTATTCAAGCCCTGCCACCCGCCCTTTTCCCTTTTTTTTTCTTATTTCCTCCGTTCCTTTTTTGTTTCCTGCTTTTAAGCTATGTGAATATTAGACTGAGATCGACTGCGGTCCTGTTTTATCTTGATTTGTAGTATAAATTTCGGGAGGGTCATTACTTAATCAAAGTACTTGGTCGTAACTTTGATGAAAAAAAAAAAAAAATATCATGATAAGTTATAACGTTCTATGAATTCAAATGTTTAAAAACCCAGATATCGAATTTATCACTCGAAGAATCGATTTGATGGGCAAAAAATATTCAAAGGCTAATTATCAAGGCTAAATCGTCTACGTCGCGTGTAAGCTATACGCATTTTGAAAGGCAAACTTGAAAAATGAAATTTCCCTGGCATTTTTTTCTATACGACTTAGCTGTAGCATTCATACGTTGCTTTGTAGATCTATTAGAGGCGCCGGGTATTCGACGAATGGAAATGACAATTTTTCGTATGCAGCTAACGCAGCCTTTTAAATGTTACCTGCAACGGAATTGGCCGTGCGTTCGTGGCCAAGAGATGCTAATGATTTCGGCTGTTAAACCCGATCGAAATGGTCTGCTTTCGTCAATCGTATAAAATGACATTCCAAATCGTTCCTCGTCAACTACTCGGGCGCCATTAACCCAGCCCGCACTGCCTTAGCTGTAGTGAAACTAAATAAATATTACACCGATGACTTTCCAATACCAGATGCCAACATAACAACAATCGTAGAAAAGCGACAACGGATGATCACCAAAATCGTACGTACTCGCGGGAGCAAATTCAATTCCGCGACCTCCGGCACAGCGGGAAGTTATGCCTAAGAGCAGCGACACTTGCGCGCGCGGCTCGTAAATTAATGATCCGACTGGCAGGCCAGCGAGGCCGGGCAAGGAAAAGAGACCTTGGCAAAGGCCGGCGTAATCCAGCTGAGGACAGGACAGGACACATCATCTCCCCGGCGACGGCAAACTTAATCCACGAGGCGCGGCTTGCCTTATTCGACTCTCCCATATGTGCCGATAACACTTCCGCTCACTCTATGCGTGTGTCTACATGTCGGGCTAAGATATTTCCTAGACTTTTTTTAGACCCTCGATAAGCCACCGTTTTGGAAAAAATAATGTTTTTTTTTATTATTCATATCGATTAGACGTATAGATATTTATAAATAAATAAACCGATGGAACACATCAAGAAGTAATAAGCCGTGAACTCACCACGAGAGCTTGAAAGATAAAAAAAGCCCGAGAGACTCGTGTGTACAGAGCCGAACTACAATGCTTGGCGCATGATTGTGGAAAGCTGGTAACGCCGACGCCGAGAGAGAGAGAGAGAGAGAGAGAGAGAGAGAGAGAGAGAGAGAGAGAGAGAGAGAGAGAGAGAGAGAGAGAGAGAGAGCGCGCGTCGTTTCCCTCTCCGCGCTGCGTGGCGCGAGGGGCTTATTTGGTGTTATATAGAGAGAGGCGGG
>JAPYYQ010002366.1:0-19744 GCA_030522585.1 Anagyrus pseudococci
TTTCTATTTATGGGCGCCTTTGAATGTTCAAAGGGTGTTATGCAAAAATGCTTCCTAAGCTTTTTCTTAAATTTGGCCCCGAAATTTTTAACAGTGTAGATCCCCGGCTGACGGATATTCTTTTGAACGAAAGAGAAAGAGGGAATAGCCGCAGCTAGTCGGCGCTGGGGCGGTAAGTAAAGGGACGCGAGGAAAGAGCTGTACGAAAATGGCGGACGAGGATTTTCCTTATAAGCGATAAAGAGCGGAAATTTGATTTGTTGTTGAGTCCGCTGCTTACTACTGCCGGCTGATTGAAATTTATTTCGCCGAGATATTAAGCATTCTATTCTGGGTCATCCGCGCGAGTTGAGCGAGAAATTTGCTCGTTAAGAAAATTGGAATGTTGATAAACAAGGCATTCGATGGTTTTTTTGGTTGTTGTTTCTCTTTTGTGTATTTATCATGTACTTAGGATGCTGTAAGCTCCTGAGGAAAAACTATTAATCATTTTGTTTAAGTAATCTTAAGAGATATATACTTATGATTTAGTGCCAAAGTTATTTTCATACTTTGGAATATTCTATTACACATTATGTATGTATGAATATATATGTTATTTGCGTCGTAGGCTATAAATTTGAAACAAAAGAAAAACTGTGGACTTAGCATCTTCAATGTTTTGCTCAATTCTTAAATAAAATTTTGAAGATTTTGCCGGAAAAGTTTTCTTTATCTATTAAATTCGCAGAAATTTAGTGAAACATGTATAACTTTGTATTTCTATTTTATTTTTAAAAACACAAAAATTACGTTTTTCTTACAATGTTTGTGTTTTTATGTGGAAATTGAAACGTAGTAGTATCAGTTTTGTCGACGCATAAATATTGTAATAACGTCAGGCGAATCCGATAATTCGATCTTTATTGACACGCGTACATTGTCAAATGAACACCATCGTCGGCCCAATCGAAACCACGTGTTGCATAAATTTGCATTTTAAAAAGCCGCGGCACATTGTTACAACAGGAAGTACGAAAGCACACAAAAGTTGTTTGGACAAAAGAACAGTTACAATGTTCCATTTCGTGATATTAAAACGAAGCTTATAACCGAAAATCGGAAAACAAAAACATTCAATTAATCTTCGACATGGGAGTATATACGCTTGTCGTAAAGCTATTTTCCGACTAAGTTAATCTCTCGAAATGCGCTTATGCACGCGGCGCGCATAACAATAAACCGTCAAATTTGCGAAAGTCCACATTTCACGGATAACTTATTTCCGCTGCGATGCAACGATCTGAAAATACATCACCAGGCCACGCGCGCACAACTCCAACCACAATGGAACGAACAAAGTTTTCAATTCATGACAAATCCAATTTTTGTCCCCTTTTCAAATGGAAAAATACATGCACCCCCGTTTGTCCGGCAAAAATTGTTGGGTGTCTCGGTGAAAACACTCGGTGTCACAAAAAAAAGAAATTGTCCACCAAAAGTTTTAATTAAAAAAAAAAAATGTCAACATCGACGTTAACAGGAAACGTAAGCCCCTCTCGAGACCCGAAGAATCATCCATCCTTATTTTACGCAGGAATAAAACAAACAAAAAACAAAACACGTCTGCAAAACCCTGTACACTGCAGTCTTTCCAGCTTTTCCGGCTAAGTAAAATCGGGTCTTACGCATTCGAGCGCATAATAATTTGCATAAGCGTTTTTTTCCAACTTCCCCTTGACTTATGAAAAAGGGAGAGAAGAGAGAGAGAGAAAGAGAGAAAAAAGGCCAGCCTCGACGTCGTCGACGGTAGTCGGGCGTCGTAAAAATAGACAGCCTGAGATAGAGAGAGAGCGAGGCAAGATAAAAAAAAAGTAAAAAAGAGCCCCCGCGCGTACAAAGCAAGAGAGAGAGAGAGAGAGAGAGAGAGAGAGAGAGAGAGAGAGAGAGAGAGTGAGAGAGAGAGAGGAAGAGGGAGCGCACAAGGCAGCGGAGACGATCGCTGAAAAATTGCGCTCGCGCATCATCTGCATTTCAAGGTAAAAAGCGCCAAGCGATACTCGGGGGCAGAGGCGGCACACCGATCGAGGCCTCTCTCTCTCTCTCTTTCTCTCTACTCCGCGCCCCACTGTAACGAGGTATCAATCAATACCACCACCCTCCGCACTAGTCGTGCTCTCCTCCCTTTCCCGCCAGCAATCCGAGAGCCCCTGGCACTTTCTCTCTCGCACTGGTAGCCCTGCCCCGGAGGCGGCTTCGTTAAAAGTTGTCATCTCTCGACGAAGATTTTTACCCTATCTCCCTCACCTTTGTTTTCAACCTAGGCTCTCTCTCTCTCTCTCTTTCTCTTAACTCATTGGTGAATTGCGTGCCTTTGGTTTCGCGGCAAGCTTTGGGAAAGGAACTGGTATGTATCAGACAGTGATTGAAGCTTGTGGAAATGAGATCGAAGCGAGTACTCGTTAACGCGTTGCCCTCGACTAATACGAGCGCACCGATACTCTGCTTTCTTTTTCGTTTCCTTTCCTTTTTTTATCATAGCCTGCAAATGAGTTGATCTAGACGTCAATGATGACGAAACGCAGGTGTACTATCGAGCTCTGTGTATAGTTATCGGCTTGTACGTGCCTTCTTCTTTTCTTTTCCTTATTTGATCGTTGGTTACGTAATCGTTGATTAAACATTTCGTGCGTATAGGAAATCGATAAGAATACAAAAGGCGTTGAATGAAAGCCGGGAAATTGCGTGGCTTATTAAACTTGACTTTTTTTCTCTCTCCACTAATCACGCATTTGCCTATCTCGTCAGAGCATAATATTACGAATACAATCAAACTGTTTTTTTTCTTTTAAATTAAATAGCAATTTTTGACGTATTTGTAAAACACTTGCTGCTACTGTCTCGCAAGCTGAATTACAAAATCGAATTTCGTTATTCGGCTTATGATACATGACCAAATTATACCAGTTTTTTTTTTGTTTCCCAGCTTTCGTTAATGCATTAACGTCGTTAAAGTCTTGTATATACATCTAGTTGACCAGTCGGCTAGATATATAAGATTAGAGATAAATTCAATTAACGCTCGGGGCGTGCATTTGAAGACCGCCCGGGCTATTTCGCGATTGCTTGCAGCTCTCGAGAGGAGCTGCTTCCCCCTTCGTTTTTCCACCAGGGCCGCTCGTTTCCTCGCTCGGTCCGTCTTTCCTTTCTCGCCTCTTTAATCTTCGATCCAACGACCTTCTCTGGCTCTTCTGGCCGCAATCGAATGGCAAAATAAAAGAAGGAAAAGAGGAGCAGATGCTGTTTGTACGGGCACTCCGCTGGCCGGCGACGCATTAAAGAAATTAATTCTCGAGACCCTTGGCCGAGTCATTTCGTGTTGCTTGTTTTTGAGAGGGGGGGGGGAAGTTAATTAAAAAGGAGCTATGCAACGGGGCAGAACAATCGTCTTGGCTGGTTTGTTGTGTTTTGTGAGATGCTGCGAAATAAAGTCGAGGGTTTTATTGACGGTCGATCAAATAGAGCCAAATAGGTAAGGTAAGAAACTCGGAAACTGGCTGATGAGAAAAATGCTGCCATCTAGCTGTGGCTGAAGCAAGTAATTATAGGATTGTATCTCAACGGGTAAGAGAATTTTTAGTTCAAATTGCGTGTGATTGATAATTTAAGTAGTAACTCGAGTAACTTCTTAAATAAAAAAATAATATTTAAAAAATGTTTTCCTTTACTGACAACTGTAATTTTAGAAAAAATTCAAATTAAAATTAATCGTCAAGAAGAAAAGTGATGGAAGAAGGTAAAAATGTGGAAAGAAAGAAAGAAACGAAGAACGCCCAATTTCAATTAAGTTTTTTGTAATTTATAATTAATGGTAAATTTTTTTCATCTTACAGTAATCGAACAGTTATATCAATAGCCTAATTAAATTCCAATTAATTTTTATACAAACAAAAAAAATGTGAGTTACACTCGTCACGATATAACGTGCAGACCCTGCCACCTTCATTCGGGCACATCGGAGAGAAAGCAGAGACGCGCAATCGTTTTTCCGCGATTTCCAAAAAGTTCACGACCGAAACAATTTCAAATTTCGATTATCGCACCGTACAGGGCCGAAAGGGACAATTTTGACACTGAGCTTTTTTTTCTACGATCGGTCCTGTCTCCCTTTCTCTCCAAACCTCTATCGCTTTTAATCCTCCTCTCTTCGTTTTATTTATCTTTTTTTTTATTTCGACTTCTTCTTCTTCTTTTTTTTTTATCATCGCCAACATCGTCTATCGCATACTTCTTTTTTTTTCTTCTCTTTCAGCAATCGCGCGCTCTACATCCGTTCTTTGTATAACTCTCTCTCCGCACATGCTCTCCCTCTATCGTTCGTCGTCTCTCCTGCAAAAATCGTTTACCTCTATAAGAAAATAACGCAAATTTTACAATAAGTTGTAAATAAGAAGAATAAGAAGAAGCGGTTTGCGTTTAAATCCTTATTTTTTTTTTTTTTTTTTGCCAAATACAAATTCGCTAGAGTGAGCCATAAGTTCGCGAGCGCACACGAGATATTATTTTTCACCGGAATGCTTCTCTTTCTTTTCTCTCTCCTTCGCTCGTCTCGCGTGCGCTTCGCGGATAACGTGCTCGCTTTGACATGTTTCAACATAAACCGTGTCACCTTGCGGTCGATTATACGTTTTTTTTTCGTTTTTTCTCTCTCCCAGTGAAATCACTATCAGCTAATGAATTCGCAACGTCACTTCATTTTCCTCTCATTTTTTTTTTTCACTTCGGTGATTTCTCAAATTTTTTCTCTCTCTCTCTCAATTCAAGCCGAAATCGAGGTGACATATACAACGAATATATATGCGTGTGTTTTGTGTCGCGCGGGCAAAGTAATTGAAGATTTTGTACTACTGCAGCGCCGATCGGCCAGGCAGGTCGTTTGCTTTGAAGATTGACGCTAATCAACGCGATTGAGCCGATCATCCGCGTGCAGTGCAACTTACCGCGGATGCGACGCAACATTTTTTTTACAATGCTCCGGTCTATTGTAGGAATGGATACTCAACATATAACATACGCGCTGCAGGTCAATCGTATGGAGAAAAGGTTCTCGAGGAATATATTATACGCGCGTCCCATACGCAAAAGGTGAACGGACAACCTATACGATAAAAAAAAGACAAGCTAGACGTGAAAAATCGTTTAAAAGCATATTTCACCGTCTTTTTTTACTTTAGACATTATAGTTTAGATTACTTTATAATGCTTTCTTTTTCTCTTCGCCTGTTTACCCTCTCTCCTTTAATCGTTCATTAATTTTATTCCCTTTACATTTCCATTGCAATCGTAATCTAAGCCGAGTAAAATCTAGAATTTCACTTTCCTGTTCCATGTCATTTTACATTGAGTATACGCTTCCGCTTGCAGCTCGCTTCACAACTCGTCTCGATAATTATCACTCCATTGGCTCTCCTCACTTTTTATCTTTCCATGAATTTTTTTTCTCTTTCGCAAATTTTTATTCGCCAGATTACCTTTCTTCCTCGCTTTCTCTCTCTCTCTCTCTCTCTCTCTCTCTCTCTTTTAACATCTCACAAAATAAAGGAGGCGTGAAGATTTTATTTCATTTAATTACTCGTTCTCAGTTTGCTTAATATTCTTCTTCTTTTTTATTTTTTTAAACTCTCGATCGTCGTATTGCGGGCCGACGGGCTTTTTTTTCTCATCGGAGTGGGGCACACTTACACTCTAAACAAGCATTGTCATTCTTAACGACTACGTTAATTTCTATATGCATGTCGTAACATATATTTTTATCTTATATATTGTTTATTCTTCAATATACTTCTATTTTTTGCGCACTCGGGTTTTGATAATAGTTTTTTCTTTCTCTTCAATACGTTATATTAGATCTCGGCACACGTGTCTCAAGTCTGTGTATGTGTGTATGTGTATCGAGTTAAACGTGGAGGGACTTGAAGGGAGTCTCAAAAATGAAAGATCAAAGAGCATTGTGGTGAGGAGTGATCGCGCGTGCATATGCGACTTGTATTATTCGCGGATTCGGGCGAAACCGCCCGTTCGGCGACTAGGTTCATCGGTTCGCGTCCAGCGCTCGTCTAGAGAACGTAAATTAATAAATAAATACATGTCAACCGGTTCTATGTACACGAGGGGGTTTTTATGACGATTGGTAAAGAAAGGTGCAATTACCAAAAATCTTCGACGCGATTGTTTTAACGAATCTATAATACTACGTGCTTAAAAACAAAAATAACAAAGGATATGTGTCGTTTGTGTGTTATGCCAGAAAATAAATAAGCGAACGGCAAGAAATATCTCGTTTTAATCAAAGCGCATTCAAGCGTAGTTATAACATTATACATCTATACCGAGGTTTTGAGCTTGGGTTATTCGTATACTTGGTAAAAAATGAACGATACGTCGGCAATGCCCATGCGAGTTACACTTTCAATTATTGCTAATTATATAATGAGAGAGACCAATATCCGATTGACGCGCTCGAACGTAGCCGTGATGAAGCTATGGGTTGATCGGAGTATAAAACAAACAAAAAAACGGACGGGGAATCAGAAGGGATGATTATTCTTGTGAAGGAACATATAACGAAAATAGGTGCAGTGTCAAAATAAATATATATATTTCGAGAAGACAAAAAAAATATAGAAGAGTACAGTTTGGAGGGAGAGTCTCTCGTGAAGGACACTATGTACGCTCGAAGAGGCGAGCGCGCCACTCGCGACTCTCGCCGTTTTTAAATCGTCTCTCGTCCAAACTCGAAATACGTATATGGCTTCTCTTGACCAACTGCGCAACGTGATTTTCTTGTTGTTTTTTTTTCTATCTTATGTACAGAGTGTGCGAATAAAAACGAGAAAAATAAAAGAATTTAAAAGTAATCGAAAAAATAAAGGAAGATACGATAGTCGATATATAAGTGTCGTTTTTGGACCATATCTTCGCGTGTCGCGTTTTACAAGCCTGTTCGATCATTGGTTGTGAAAACTGGTGGTCACTGGGTTGTCTGTCGTCCCTTGTATTTTCATCATTTTTTTTCATTCTATTACTATTATTCACTTAATAACTATTATATACTATTTAGTTTGTACTTGGATTTCATTTATACCTGAGGTCGGAACTAGAGCGCGATCATACCCGCAAGAAGCGCTTTTGGCTTGGATCTTGCAAAATCGACTCCGCGGCTTGGCCTCGCTCTCTTCCCGATTTTTTTTTCATCTTCGTTTATTTAATCTAAACTGCATTATTATAGCAATAATCGTTTATCATTCAATTAAATTATTATTATTAATATTATTGTTATCGTTATCATTACCGTTATAATATTATTAATGATCCATCGTCATTACAATTATTACTATAACTATTTAATTATTAATTTTTTTTTCAATCATTTGCTTGTCATCGAAACACTCGTCGCGACTCTTTGCATCGTTTTAATCGACAATTATTTTTTTATTTTACTCTTTACACAATAAAACTTCAACGTGCTATAGACAGAGTATCACCGTTTATCACTGAGTGAAATATCGTTTATTCATTTAATTATTTATTTATTCATTTATTTATTTATTTTTCAATCATCAATCATTTCGCAAAATACCGCTGTGCTTTGTATCTGTAATTACTATAATCAATCGCGTACGTATCAAACAGGCATACGTATCATAAATTATCTATAGAAACGTATCGTGAGCTTCGCCGGTGCACCCTGTATGTCGTGATTATTTTTTTCATTACTTTTTTCTTTCTTTCTTCTTTATTATTTATTTATTTACGTTAAGGTAACATTTGTACTCTGTCGTTTGAAAAATATCCTTTATTTGTATCATTAATCTGTCTTGCGCAATTACGTCCTCGCAGGATGTACTTTGTTTTTTCCCTCCTACATTCGATAATACAGTCGCAGCGATCGAGCGAGCTTCGCTTATTTTTCTTTTACTTTTGAGAAAACGCTTGTGAAAATTCAAATTGCATTTTTTTGCTGTTCGGATCTCTTATTCTCGACGCTCGATGTTTACGGCATTACGTGGATAATTCAACAATAATCAGTAACTGTAATAATCAAAAGATCAAGTATAAAAGCAACAGTCGATCCTGTCATTCAACAAACGTCAACATCAATAAGATACAACTGTAACAGAAGTAACAACGCAATTAAAATGTATTGAGACGTCGAGAAGAAAAAAGCCCCGTCAACTGCGCGCCCGATCGCTCTCGTTATATAAATCGAATGCGAAGTTCCTTGCGTTTTCTGATTATTTCATTAATCAATATATAATAATTACATCGCATTTGATTAGACAGGTAATATAATAATATAACATCTCTTTTTTACCATCGCGATAAAGTGATCTTTGTTAACGTTTCTTCCTTTCTCTCTCTCTCATCTTCTTTCATCAGCGTCCCCTACACGCGTGCTGGCTCCTTAAACATTAAACGTTACTTTGTACTATGAACCAGCGGTCCGCCGACCGCCGCCTATAAGTGTGACATTGTTATAATATTTTTTTTCTTTTTCCATATCAATTGTATTTCAGCGCCCCAGCCGACATTATTTTTTTTTCAACTTCGAAACCCGCCAATTCTCGGCAAACGCGGCCGCACACGCCGATCGAGCTCCTTGTAATTTTTTTTTTCGTTTTTAATTTTTTTTTCTCTCAAACCTTTCATTTATCATTCTTCTATTATAACACATCGTTACGTTTATTACGCTATTACAGTACACGAGTAGCGTCCTATAAACGTGGCCCTCTCGCCACCGGTAAAGAGATTATTTAAGACGTTACTATTTTCTTTAAACGCTATAACATGCGCCGATTTTATGAAGTACAATAAAAAATGGTACAATTTAACAAAGATGAAGAAAACGGAAAACAGGGGTGGTAAAGTGATATCGCTGAAGTAACACTGCTTTTAACGGAGTAGTTTCCTTCAATGAGCTTATTTGCTTTTATTACATCGAACGCCGATCGTGCCGATTTTTATCTGAGTATCTCTCTCTCTATCTCTCTCTCTCTTATTTGCTTATTCTTATATTTATCTCTATTTATGTATATTAGCAATAAAAATATTTATATTTCATTATCACCGGTATAAAATAATCTATCTATTCTGTATTTAAATAAATCACAGGCAGGCTAAAATAAACGTCGGCACGAATCGAGCGTTTTGATGCTTACAATTGATATTCAATCCAATTATCGATTACTATTTAATAAAGACTCGTCGCAGGAATACAAATCGACGAGATCGACGACCTGAAATCATCAAGTCCTCCACTCGTCTATCATTTATTTATAATAAGTGCACCAAGTTTATGTTTGTCCCACTGTATTAACTTTCTAACTAACGTGTATTAAACGTGATTTAAAGAGAATGATAAAAAAAAGACAACGAAATAAAAAATAAAAAGAAGGCGAGTGTGTGTGTATTTTTTTTTGTATTATGTGCATGTGTCATTGTATATATGTGAAATGTGAATAAGTGAAGAATTTTGGTGATGAATGAGCGTGAAGTTCGCACACTGATGACATCGATTAATTGTTGATTACTATATCTCTATACGAAAAATTTAGCATCCTTACTCTTGCTTACTCTCTCACACGATAATTTCAAGCTTTATTCAAAAATTTTTTCTTCATTTTTGTAATCTCTCGATCTACATGTATACGTCGGCTCTTAGCGATAGAATATTTGTCGTTTTTTTTTCCTTTTTTTCATTGATTCTCAAAACCTCTATGTCATCCTCGAGTTCAACGAAAATTTTGAAAAGTCCCAAATTTTGTGAAATATCTCATTCATTGGAAATGTTCGAATTTTTTATATTTTTTTTTCCTCGTATGCGTACGTGCGTGTCTTTTTTTCATTTTTTTTTTGCATGCGTCGCGCGCAAGTGCTTTGTCTTGCTTTTTTTTAAATTAAGAAGAGGAGGTTTATCTCGTACGATACGCATTAGTGCGTACGCGGATACATCGTGGTAGAACGTCAATGTTTGTAATTGATGTCTTTATTTTTTTTTTGTCTTTTCATAATATTTTTTTTTAAATCCTTTGCCTAATGAAGCGCGCGCGCGTCCATGATGTGTCACACCACCACGACATCTATTTAATAAGTGGGATTTTGAATCCGTTGAATTAATTAATATATTTTTTTTACTTTATCCGTTTTTCCTCAAAACACATATTATATAAACAACATGCAACATATTATCCTAGTTAGCGTATTACAATGCTTGCCTTGCCCCTTCATCTTAATCGTCAAGATCTCGACCTGTTCTCTTTCCGAATACACATTGTCCGCTATGAAACCGGCACTCTCTCTCTCTTCCTTCAAGTTAAAATTTTTTTCGCCTAAAGTTACCCACGCCACGTGGGGGGCCGTACCGTACTGTTTTATAATTTTAAATGTTTAATTTTGAATTAAGATATATTCGTTAATATAAGTGGGTGGTTATATACATAGGCTAGGGTACGTACGCGCGCGCATTTAATTTCTTTTTTTTTCTTAATCATCTGAATTTCTCCGTTTTGATGCAGTGACGCGCGTATGCACGCAAGGCCTATTAGACGCCTCCATCTAAATCGAGACAGGCTTTGGTGTGCGAGCGGCCGAGCTGGACGATTTCAACGTTTTCTTTTCATTTTGCTTTTTTTCGTGTCTTTGCCGAAAAAAGTCGAATTTTGAAAGCGATTCCAAACATCGTATTTTTTTTTATGCTTCCGAAACATTTGCTCGCGAGGGCCCACGTAAAGCCCGCGATTAGTTATAAATTTTTTTATTTTTCATTTTTACTCGCGTAATCGAGCTGTCCTCGTCCAACTCTGCACAGACAATAACGTCGCGCTAATTATATATTTTCTTCCCTATTTAATTGCACGACGTGTTTTATCAATTATTTTAATTCTTATTTATCCTTTAAACTAATCAACAAAAACAGAAGTGGAAAACCCAACAATTAAACGCGCAATTGCGTTGAAAAACGTATATAAGTGCAAGTGTGTGTGTCTATGTGTCTGTCGTAATTTTTCATTTCTACATTTTCACCGTCCGTTCGACGTGTTATCCTTCCAAACGGTCAAATAAGAGAAAAAAATTAAGACAACAGAATGCGACCCATCGTTATCAAGTTTTTTTTTGCTTTTGTTTATACACACGACAACATACGATAATATTTCCTAAACGTACGAATTTTTTCGAGTCTCTCTCCCGGAAAAATTTTTTTTGTAATTTTTTTTTTATTTTTTTTGTTTTATCTCTTTAATGTTAATTTTACCGAAAAAAGATAATTTTGCGCAGTTATAGCCTAAAAACAAAAAGGTAAAGCACGAAAGATGGGAGAGAGAGAATTAATGTTTACTGGTTTAATATTTTTTTGCTTTCTGTAATGCCGGCCGCACTGCCAAAAGTGGGTAATATTAATTTTTCCGTTAATTAATTTTTCACATGCACATTTACAATAATAATAATAACTATACACATATGTCTCAACGGTCTCATTCACGTCTATACTCCTCTCCATGCGATAATGGTTTATAACTTTGTAGATACTTGTAATAATAATTTTATGTCAATATAATCTAGGTATATATATATATATATATATATATTTTATTTTCGCCTTAACTAAAAAAACAGTCACACTAACCATTCGCGCGCCTTCGATTCGCACCCAATCTAATGCTCCTCTAGCCAATAATTTTATCGATTACCTGCCTCCCAACACGGACACACAGAAATTTCCTTTTCATCCTTAATTTAACGATAGATGATTATAGCATTAATTTTGTAAACGCGTGTCGCGCTATTATTATTTTTTTACTTTACTTTATAAGAAATAAAAAGACGTGTTATTCTTGCCAGCTTCGCCTGACGCGCTGCTACAAGTGAGCGCGATTTCTTCTTTTATCTTTAAGAAAATGTGTCGATTACTGGGTGTCCTTTCGTTTTTCATTTTCATTTATCTTATTTTTCCTTTATTTATCCATCAGTGCCCGAAATCAAGTGTGATGTGCAAATTTTGCGTTTTTTTTCTCTATCTCTAAAATTAATTATCATAAATGTTAGACACAACGATTAAATGATTATGATTCAATTGTTTTTTTGAGAGACTATCACAAGTGTTACCCGCGTCTATATACAGATTATCCAAAAAAAGTATATCGACGGAAACCAGCCAGAAAAAGGTTCCTCGCTAAAGCGCGAGTCAATCGTCGACACATTTTCCGACAGGGGACACAAGCTTTCCCGCGCTTTTTATACTTAACTTTCGCGTGCACTAAACGAATAAACCTTTTTTTATCAACACCTCTTGGTGGTGCTTTGAAATAAGTAAACAAAGAGAAAAAAAGTCGACGTTTAACTAGTCTTTATTTCGCGCCGCAACTCAATAAACCCTTAAAAACGAATTATAGAAAAAAAAAGAGGAAAAAAATACGAATATATCGTCAGTTATACTGAACAAAATTTAGGTACGTCGCGCCTATTGTCTCCGCTCAGCGGAGTGTTAATTAAACGCTTAACCGTGTGTGCGAAAAAATATATATATTTATTTATATAATATAGAATTTAAATACAAAAATTTTCCAGAAATTCAAATAATTGATTTTCAAAAAAAAAAAAGGAAAAAATAATAAAAATTAGAAAAAAAGATTATTTACAAACTATAATAATGCCGGTGTGCCGCTCTAGCGATTTTAATCAAGTACCCTAAACGCATACTGGTCTTTCCCCTTGTGTTTAAACCTTGACAATCACAAGTATAATTATCCACGTCTGGTTATGCTTAATTTTATTATATACGTGCCGAAAGGGTATAATATGATTAATAATTTTCTTAGGTACACCGCATCGTTCGAAAAATTTTGAAAAATTTCAATCGCCACATATCCCCGGTCCTCCCAACTGATTCATGTTTTATATCTGTCCATGTTCACCAGCTCTCTACGTCTGTCTCTTTCCTCGCTATACTCCACCCGATTCCACCCCACCAATATGTTGCACCATAGCGCATCGCTTGAAAACTTACGATTTAAATTTTACTTTTTTTACTCATTAATTATTTAATCATCGAAAATTTTTTTTTGTCTTTTCTCTAGATCAAAATTTTTGTAGTATACGATATAATTTTTTTTTACTTATGCGTACATTAATCGAAAAAATCTTAATTTTATTCCATTTCTTCGTTCCGTCGCCCGGTGAAAATAAGTGCAACATCCGTCCCCAATTGCGCGACAAATTCTCTCACTATCTCTCACACACAGAAACACTCATACGTCTATTTACTCTAAGTATAACCTTTCTTTAATGCTGCGGGTGTGTTAATTTTCAAGTTGACATTTTTTGTTTGCTTCTTTTTTTGCAAATTGTCTTTTTCTTTTCCATTTCCTTGCAAATTTTTACAAAATTTCAAGCGAAAGAGATTGAGTTACTCGCGACGACATTAACGATTCGCCCGTTTTTGGTAATAATCCTACGTCGCGATTAATGAGCGAAAAATGTTTATGTGACCGACCGAAATTAAAATGAAAAATTGCCATTATCGTGAAAAATTCTCGTGGTATATATCCCGTAGAAAGTTGTGCTTTGAAATGTGCCTTGTCTCTTATCACCCATAAAAGACGCGGTTCAAGGTAGGTACAAAAGTGCAAAAATAAAATCATCTCTGACTAACAAACTACGTACTTCATTCGTATAACGTAAATAAATATTTCGTTTTACAATCTACAATCTTCTATTCTTCATTATTTTTTATTTAAAATCCGTGTGATGAAAGAAATGTAGCCTCGACGCGTCGAAGTGATAAATATTCTATATGTAAACGTACATAGGTATATCATGCGTTCTTTAGCGAAATCGAGATAAATAATAACTGAGAAACCAATCCCCCAAGCGCCTTTATCCTTTGCAGGGACGATAAGCACGCGTTAACGTCAACCTGAACGCATTTTTATACATATGTAGGTGTACACATAATTATGGTTTGTATATAAATATATATATATATAAATATGTATGTGTATGTATGTGTGATTGTATGCTTATTTTTTAATTGAATGACTATCAGTTCTGTTCCCTGGCAGAAGAAGGCTCTGAGGTAGATAAATGCTTGATACAAGTTTGGTAGATTGTGTGGCGCGCGCCATAACAAGACGCGCGCCCCTATTTACTCGCGGCTCAACGTCGTTTATGTTTAAATCTCGATATATAACCGATCGCTATTATCATTTATTTACTATTACTCGTTCATTTATTTACTTTACTTTTTTTATTTAATTAATCCCTATCTCATCGCGGCCTTTCTTCTCGTTTTAAAATTACGATCGTTTTACTATTTATTTAATGACTGTAAAAAATGCCTCTTGTTTTATTACCATATCCATAATAATCGTTAATAAAAAACATTAAATAAATCTCTATTGTAATCTTAATTGTCTATTGTAATAAATAACGTTCTCGCTATTAATAGGCATATCGTTGTGAGGTAACTTTGTAACGGCAGCGGCGCGCACCACACCCTCGAATGCGCCCGCTGCCAAAAATATCTGTAACAGAAACACTATTGCGCTATTTTCTATTCAAAGAGATAATCTATAATGCGACACGAATGAATCTTTCGGCGGTTCAAGAACCTGTAAATACTGCAACAATTAATATCGTGATGTACAAAATTCCTGACTAGGAGTTTAATTTTACCGTTTCTTTCTTTTTTATCCTTCTTTTATCTTTAACTATATACCGGCTTACAATCGGAGGGGGAAAAATACGATCCATTCCACCGTCAATTGATTAGTTAAGGCGGTCGAGTACAATAACGCTGACATTATAAAACACTATATAAAATGCCAAAACCAACGTCGCCTACTCCCACTGGCTCGTTTGAATCGGACAAGCTGTCATATACCGGCGCATCGGTTTGTTTTATTTTTTTCGAAAATTTAAAAATCGCAAATTCCCATATTAACTGGTATGCCCGTACGAACGAAGTCAACTCGTACGTCCGAGCATCGCCAGGTGGAGGGGGACTATTTTTAAGACCAGCATTCCGCGTTTATTATCAATCGGTTAAAGAATGACAAATATTTTTAATCGATCGATCAATGAACGCGCAATAGGCTCGCGCCTTGTTTTGCATTTGAAAATTTTCAAAAAGAACGATGCGTAGAGGAGGTATTGGCGAACCAGCGGATTCGACGACGCCAGTCGGCGGCGACAACATTAATGGCACTCGGTCCTTCTCGATTAATCGGTTTAAAAAAAGAAACTCAAGCCTCCCCGTTTACTCAGCGCTATTCCATTTCCGCGTAGTTTATTTCATTAAATTACCCGATAAACTATTTCATCTCTTTCAATCTCGTTTGACGAACCGGCGGCTACTTAATGCTTCCATTATAATTATCTCCGTGTAAAAAGTCGCTCATTCGTTTATTACTTTATTTATTTCCTTTCTCCTACGTTTTCCCCGTTTTGTTTCTATTATCTTCCTCATTCGTCTCATTATTATTATTTATTATTTTTTTTTACTTCTTTTATTACTATTTCGCCTATAAAAAACCGCGTTTCCCTTTTTTTTATTCTTCTTCTTTACTATTGTAATTATAATCCCGGACAAAAGTCCGGGTGCTGTATCATTAAACACTGTAAATAGTTAACAAAATGATATTGATTGTTCTGCTCTGTAGTTTTTTTTTCATTTATTTTATTATTTATCATTATTACTATTACTATTATTTCATTTAAAAAATCGCGCGTTATTTCATCGAGTGCCCCGTTCCCCCCTCTCCGGGTGTGCTGTCGCGCGACTGCCGCTTTAAAAAAAAAAAACTTCGAGGGCGCGCGCAAAAAAACAAATGTAACTCGCGGCGAAAGTAAACGCACTCTCGCTGCCAACTATATATCGAGCCGTCGATACCGTTATATACTTCATGCGTACATAATTATACGCACACTTTGATCGGTATACATATAAATATGTATGCACATACATATATAAACGACGGTTCTGAAGAAAAAGTCTCGTGGTTTCACCATTATCCGACGACGATAATTATACGTGTATCAGGTAAAAATAGACGCGCGCGAAACCCGGCGGCGCGTAAAGCCGGCCTTCTTTTTTTTTACTTTATTCATTTATACCGGTCATAAACTATCTATCGTTTTCTCTATTGCACTAATGTAGCACGGTAAAAAACAGTCGGCGTTTTGTTTATATAAATATTGCAGTCTTCGATCACAATGCGCCGAGCGCGCGGCGGCGACGTCCCTAACGAAAAGTCGGACCGGCAAAGTCGGCAGTCGGGCGCGCGCAACTACCCGTTATTTTGTCCCTATTTACTTCATTCTTATCATCGATCATCATCGTTATCCTTATCGATCTGGTGTTTTTTTTCAGTGTAATTTGCTATTTCCCTTCCAATTCAATATGCATATCAACGTGGCTAGTTTAAAAAAAGCTACGAAAATCCTATGTGTTTTTTTTTCTGTTCGTTTGACGAAAATCCGAGTGAAGATATACGTATAAAGAAATCTGCGATTATAGGGCAGATCCGATAAAAAAAGGGGGGGTGAGTCGAGATGCGTAAACCGGGCTACGCTCTCCTCGCGTTTTAAAGAGCCAAGTTTTAAGAGGTTTTTTTTTCATTCTATTTACGGAGTTATAGTTTCTTTTTTGGCACCATGCGCTTATTGTAATGTGTATTTCATCTCTCGGTTCATTTATTTATTTGTTACTATTACCTATTTCAACGTGGCTTGATTCAGTTAAAACTTAAACTCTATAATATATCTATAGATTCTGTTATTTCTGTACAAAGAACAAAAGTGAAAAACTGTGAATGTACTATGCGTGGCTCGTTACTTTTAATCTTGTATTTTCATATAAAAACTCCCATGGTCAACAGTTATCAATATGCTATTATATAAAAAACTAGGATCATCCATTTGTCGGTATTTATCGCAGCTTGGTTCAGTTTTGTTTTGTTTTTGCTTTGCTTGTTTTGCTTATTCATAATCTTTCTTTCATTTTGTTACTCTTTCTTTTTATTCCTTCATTATTACTATTTTATTTATGTTCATCATTTTATTATCATCGTCGTGTTTAAAAAGAAAAACGCTTCGATTATTCATTAAACTCCCCACACTCTTAACTCTTCGCTTCTATAAACTATAGTCTTTGTTAATTATTGCGGTAACGATAGATTCCTCTTACTAAAGAAATAGTAATAATTAAAAAGGAAAAAAGAAGATCCTCTCGGCAAAATACGTATGTGTATGTGGGCGGGGGGAGAATAAAGGGGCTCCGAGAGGGAGGATTGTCTACCATCCGCGGGGTATACCTCGCTCCTCCCTCCCTCAGCCTCACTCTTTCGCTCTCGTTCTTACTCTCTCACATCGCACAATTTTTTCTCTCAAACTATCTCTCTCTCTCTCTCTCTCGCTCAAGCTCTCTTTCTCTCGCAGCCTTGTGCACATATCCCAGGTTGAGGGCAGCTCGGAGACTCCGATGATTCTCGTTGGCACCGCTGACGCTGCCGTTGTCGAGCTTCCCAATTGGGCACTCTCGTTTGTTTTGTTTTCTTCCGTTCACTCGTCCTCTCTCTCTCTCTCTATCTCGGCTTAACACGGTTAAATCCTTACTCTCGACCGTTGCACTTTCATTGACTAGTTTTGTGTGGTTCTCGAAGGATAGGGGGAGTCGGGTGGGGGGATAATAGGGGGTGGTGGATGGGGCCGAGGTGCTGGCGCGGCGAGGAGGCATGCCAGGGGAGCTGCTGGCCGAGGAGGCTCGGGGGGGCGCGCGGTCACTTGGCAGCCGGGCGGGCCTGCTGCCTGGTGCCGGGGAACGCGGCGGCTATCGCAGCGGCCGTAGCGGCGAGCTGGGCCGCGCTTGCCGCCGCGCTCGTCTGCCGCCTCCCCCGGGCTCCCAGCTACTGCTGCACCGGGGCGGCCTGCTGGGCCACCTGGTTCTTCAGGTTCACCTCGCGCATGTGCTCGCGCGCTATGTGACGGCGCACGGTGTTGTTGCGGGTGAAGGTGCGCGCGCAGAACGGACAGGGCACTCGGATGCCCTGGTGCCGCTGGCGTATGTGCGCCCGCAGGTTCGTCTCGTAGCCGTAGAGCCTCTCGCAGTGCGGGCACTTCAGCTTCCTACCTGTAATCAGTCAAGCGGGCAATGTCAGTAAGACGGCACTTGAGAAACCTACGCGATTTTCTTTTTTTTTTCTTTTTTTAATGTGGGTTAGAAGATGATGCCGGGTGATGATGGATTATGATGGGCGTGCAAGTATGTCTGTTGCCGGTGAACTCGAGCGACCGAGAAATTTCGATGGTTTTCTAGTCATCGCGCAGTTGCGAAGACATCCGAGCTTCCTCATACGGTGTCAGTGTGCCAGGTGATTGCTTTGATCACGTGTCAAAAAAAATTCTTTTTTTCGTTATGCGATTACGAAATATTAAATTGATGTTATTACTTTACGAGCAATTAAGAGAGTTTTGGCATTGCACGTGGCGTATGAGGAAGCTACCATTTATTTTCTCGGCGCAATGACGATGTCAGTATAAGCAATGATCCTTTTTTTTTTTATTATTTTCCATTCCAAAATGACGTTATTAACTTATACTTTTATGTAATCAAATATAATTGCTATGACATTTAAAAAAAAAGAGCTGAAATATAAAACATTATGTTATGTTAGTCGTGTGAGCCTGAAAATATTTGATCAAACGCTACGTTGATAACCATACATTACTGTTACGCAGAATAACAAAGCATAAAATAATTTATGTCTCGTTTACGATTTTTCGAAACAAATTAAAATCCACAAATAAACAAAAAAAAAGCATATAAAACACGCCCATTCCCAAAAAAAAAGGTAGTCACTAACAAAGCAGCTCCGTCTCTTAAGCTGTGCGCGATCCCGGAAAAACGATCGCCAAGGCCAAGAAAAGGCACGGCCGCAGTGGTACAGCGCCGTAAAAAACGTCGAGAAAAAAAAGGCGCGGAGCCAGATCGTTAAGAAAGAGAGATAGAGAGAAAAAAAACGACGAGTAGGAAGAGAGAGAGAGAGAGAGAGAGAAAAAAGAAGAAACGAAAGAAGCCAACAGCCTAGCGGCATGTGGCCGCGTATATATATATACGCGAGTTATGTACGCACCTCGCGCCATGTGCACGCTAGCTGCGAGGAGCTAACTTTGAGCGGAGTAGAAGAAGAGTGGGAGGAAGAGCGGTAAGGGGGGAAATAGGAGGCCATTGGCTTTTCGCGGGCTGCAAGGCCAAGCGTTCACAAACAGCGATTAATTTATTTGCCGCTTGCATGATTAAGTCATCGGCCGCTGGCCTCTAACGCTCGTTCCGCCAGTTTGACAGGAGGGGGTGGGGTGTCGAGGTAGGGGGGGGGAGGAAGGCGAAGTTACATAGCGGCGTGTACACACGCACTGCGCTGTATAGTGCGGACAAAGAAAAGCCGAAATATTCGTTTCCCTTGACATTCCACGGCCATCGCGGCGGGTAGAGGTGACCTTGGGGCGTTAGAAGCCACGTGTTGCAACTCACGGGCTCTTCTATGCGCGACGTGTTCCAAGCGCGTAAGCGCTTCTATTAGGCACAATGACTATTGTTCGCTGGACGCTCTTGATTCTTTTTTTTTTCTTTTTGCTTTTTTAAATGACAAAGTGCTTTGGCCGCGAGCACTGCAGGTGAGAGGAGTTGGATGTTACGCAGGGGGGGGGGGGG
>JAPYYQ010002367.1:0-19742 GCA_030522585.1 Anagyrus pseudococci
CAACAAATTTTCATTACAAAATATAATAAAAATTTTTATAAGGTTAATGTAAATTTTCTATACATACAACAAGAAAAATTACTATTTTTCTTTAGGAATTCTACAATTAAATTTCTATTTCCGCCATTTCATAAAAAAAATAGTAAAATTTACTATTTTTTTAGTAAAATTTCCTAGCTAATTTCTTTCAGTGCATCATAATACTGTGTATTTTACACTGAATACTGACTTTGTAAAAATATAAACCTTACTTGCTACTAAATTTTTGGCAATAACTTTGTTACTGAAAATCAGATCAGCAATGATCTCTTTTATACTACACCCCTGGGACTTAATAAAACATTTTTTTACGGTGATCAACAGTTCCTTAAGACTAGAATTTTTAGCAGTAACTTTATTACTGATTATCACAGTACCGATCTCTGCTATAGTAAATACAGCTTTAATTTATATCTCCAGTATTATTTCTACTAAAATCTTTCTTCATCAGTCTTAGATAATTTTGTTTGTTTAACATTTTCAATACTAAATACCATGGGTTGTACTTCAATTACGACCTATAAAAAATTGACTTCTGTTAGACATATTTTAGAAACATGTGATTGTTATATGCGTAGTTTAATGAAGTCCTTTACTTACGAAATTTCTTAATTTAAAAACGTTCATTAAAACAACAGAGCAAGTTTGTAATAGTTGCTCTTTTTTCTACATCGTAGTGGAAACATCCTTTTAGTTCGTTTTTTAAGAAACGTGGAACTTCTTCGATAAACTTAGGAAGTGGCTTTGTTCTAAATGTCTTGCACAAGTACTCTCCCATTTGAAACGCATATTCTATAGGGATATCCCAAGCATATTTTTTGGTGTACAATTCCAACAATGTACAGCCAACTGACCAAACATCTGAAGCAGTTGTAGCTGCGTGTCCATTCAGTAAAATTTTTGGTGCCATATAAACGTAAGTACCACGTACTTGATTAGCATTTGTAGATTGTAAATCACGACAAAGATTTTCTGCTTTGCTCAAACCCAAATCGCAAATTTTTACATTTAGCACATTATTTACTGAAATATTAGCTGGTTTTATGTCTCTGTGGACAACTGGATACTTCATTTGAGTGTGTAGGTACGCAATTCCTACACAAACTTGTTTGGCAATTACTTCTTCTTTACCACTTATTTTATGACTGTCACCAAATAAAATATCTTCTAAACTTTTGCTAACAAAGTACTCCATCCCCATATTGTAATGGTTTAGGGATGGATAGACAGCTAGTAGTGGAATTATGTTTTGATGTACAGCGGTTTCAAGTAATTTTATTTCACGTAAAATTAATTTCTGGTTCTTTAATGAAACTTTCATTGTTTTGACCGCTACTTCTGTATTCTTCCAAATTCCTTTGACGATGCACCCTTGGCCTCCTTTACCTATCATATAAGATGTTAAATTAACATCTTCCATACTGATAATGGACACTCGTAACTGCAATTTAGTTAATTCATGGATTTGTTCTTGTAGAAAATTTGAAAATTTGCCTTTTTCTTTTTGTTCAATGTCTAAAGGTTTTTTGAAAACTATAGATTCTTGATTAGTAGATGGACCATTATAAATTTTCTGTACATCTGATTTTTGCAGTTACAAGAGTTTTCTGTATTTCTAAAGGTTTTTCAATGCTAGAAGAGCTATTGCTGCAGTTATGCTGGAAATTACCTTTCACAACAGTCGATTGAGAAGAGCGTACACTTAAGGTTGAGAAACTTGGACTTGGTAAAGTTTCTTTTTTTTCTGCTGCATCTATATTACTTGAAGTAAAAATTCTTTTTGCAGGTTTTTTGATTGAAATTGTGGGAAAATTTTCACAAGATTCTTGATTAGGTCTGTATGTTGTCATAAGATGCAGAGTTAAGCGATGATCTTGACTTCTTACTGTTTTTGTGAATTCCCAAAATCCACAATCGTTCTGATCAATATCTTCAAATTTAGATATTACCTTATCATCTGCGGTTCCAACACAAATTGATGAATTTGAAAAAATATGTTGTGTAGTTGGAGTTTGAAATAAACTGATCATTTGATTTTTAATATCGTTGATAGTGTAATCTTGATTACGATTCAAGGTGATTTCTTTTTTTGTTTATGATCCAATTGTATCACTGAAATCATCCGTGGGCGACTCCCTATGTCGCCATACCACGTATAAAATTCTTTTAGTCAATTTTTTTTCCTATAGGTACGTTTGTGTGTTTGCTGTAAATAATAAAATATATATGGTAAAAAATGTAGTATAAAAATAAAATGCAGTGTTATAAACTATTTCAATTATCTTTTTTTATTTGCTGTTTCTTCATGTTTTTTCAGATCAATTTGGTTCAACATATCGTGAAAACGCTTTCTTGCTGTACTTCCACCATCTAAAAAATATAAAAAATTAATTTCTTATTAGTAACGCACACACATCATGAAAACACAGAATAAAAAATAAACTTCAGCTTACCAGGAATAAAAGTGTTAAACTCGAGCACGTCAGGCCTCAAAATGTAATGATCATTTGCAACATCAACTCGAAAAGTCACACCATTCAAGGTACACGTCAACCCTGTACATGTAGGAAAAAACTGATTTACTGCCGACTTTGGAAGTGTATTGTTCTTCGCGAACAGATGAATACTTTTAGTGTCAGATTTTACAGTGACACTGTGCTCCATTTTGATGATGTTGATGATTTTCTTGGATTCAATAGACCGGGACCTGAGGCTGACACGCTGCGAGAGAAACGATTAGGTTATGATTCTAGTTAAAGAAATCGGAACTCGCAAACGCGTGTTCCTGCGCTTCCGGAAAAGAGGGCGCGCAACACGCTGCGACTGTGTGGCCCCTAGAGCCTTCCGTAATTACAACTCTCACGTCACGTCGCAGCATAGCCCGCGAGCCAGACGCTGGACGAGTTGGAGCACAAGAAAAGCAGTCGAAAAGAAAAAGAAGCGCGGACAGCCAAGGCCAAGAGAGTAGATGAGTGTATGATGCCAGGCACATCGGAATATCACACTGTTGTGTCTCGGAGCTAGAAGAGGCATAACGGCCGAGCGACCGAGTAACCGAGCCCCTTCGGACACATGCATATTGCCTCCTGCACGTAACTCTCTGTCTCTCTGTTCGTGTGGATGCACCTTACGGACAGCGGCAGTGATGCGCGGGCGACGAGGAAATAACGAGCAGCCCGCGGCCGCAGCGGATTAAGCGGGACATTACGTGCGGCTCGCTCGCGCGCGCGCCTCTTTATCCGGCGCCGGTGGGCGTAAGAAAGGGCTTTATACAAGCCTACTGCTGCTCCAAGCCGCCATAGAGAGAAAGAGAGACGCGTGTGCTCGAGTCTGCTACTAACGATCCTCGAGTATACGGTCGCGCGGCCTATGCCATTAAAACGATTTGTTCTCCATTAGCGGTCTCGAGCGCGTGCATGCTCGTAGCTCCTCTCTCTCTCTCACTCGCCCGGCGCACTCGTCCCGCTATTTATCGCGAGCGCTAAATGCAGATTCGATTTCGCGGGCAGATAACGAGGCGAGAGAGAACGAGAGCTCGCCAGATACTATCGGCCCTCGGGCCTGCTCGCCCTCTCTGGCTGTCTTTCTCTCTTTGGCAGCTAACAATGCAAGCCGCTAATTGAAACGCCCTGCTGGAGAGTTGAGCAGCCGATCGGGCGCGATCGGTAATAGAGAATGAGCTCCACGCATCTATATAGGCTTTCTCTCTCTCTTACTCTCTCTCTCTCTCTACTGCATTCAATTTGGCAGATAAGGCTAAGCACAGCAGAGAGCGAGAAAGAGGCCTCGCACATGGCCTCGAACTTGCCTCTCGAGTCTCGCTCTGTATAGAGCTTGAAAGCACACGTGAAACGGAGAAAAACGGCCAAGTGCAGTTGCCAGATGCAGCTGCTATACACGAGCCTAGTCGGAGCAATAGAGAGCCCGAGGGGCGTGACACTGGCGCGCATCGGCGATCCTGCACCTGTGCGCGTTTGCTTCTCTTGCTCTTTTAGTGAGTGAGAGAGAGAGCTACACTTGGCACACTCGAGCACTATACTCGCGAGGCGCGTCCTCCACTTCCGCAAGCGCTAAAAGCAATTTCATTTGATTAGTCCCAACGGGCTTTCGCGCCTCGTTTCTTGCCCGCTTCTCCTACTCGCACCGTTCTCCCCCCTTCCCTCCTACACGTACCCCCTTAGCCTCGCGTTTCCGCGATTCTCGTCAGGCGACGACGATGTAAATTTACCGCGAGAGTCAATTTGCTCGCGAGCGTTGACCGAGGTGTGAGAAAGAGCGTATAGGGCTAGTGTCGCGAGTGACGTGTCCCCCGGTTCGATTTGAATATCCGTCCGACACGCGGGTATACGGGGGATTGAGAAGCAAGTGAATCGTTGAATCATCCGGCAATCTCTGCCGCGTTAAGTTCGTGGAAAAAGCGCGTTTGCGCGCGACGTCGTACGATGTGCTTGGTGGTTGATGTTACGGTTGGATAATATTCTGTATGCATATACGTTTGCCTCGCCAAACTGACATTCGCATTCTTTCGGCTGCTATTACACACCTATAAACACTCGAGCGAGAGAGAGATCGGTATACGTAAATTTGATTTTATAAATACATTGCGAGCTTCTCGCAATCTCCAGCGAGCGGCTCTGTTGCTGTATATACGTATATGTGAACCGATAAAAAGTGATTGTTTACGCTTGGAAAAGATTCAGGCTTCCTTTTGTCAATATTTTGATGGCACAGATTTGATAAGAGAGCCACGGATCAAAATAACGCTGTTTTCGTAAACCCGACGCGCATTCTAATTATACGCATACCATATTAGCAGTCGCGTTATAGATTAACCGCGCGGAAAACAAAAGGTCGGATGCGCTCGAGATTTCACCAACTCGAATCGAATTGAAAAAGTTGACTGGTTATTTTAAAAAATCAAGCGACCTATCGGTATGTATATAGCTAAAGACTTGTCGGTAAAATTTGACACATCATCACGTCGAGTATGAGACGCGATAATAAGCTACAGAGATATCCAACGATGCTGTAGGGACTAAGGTAAACAAGTGCGCGCGCGTCTTGCCATTCGAGTGAGAAAACTCAAGCTCTGGTATAGTAGCGAAAAAAAATGCCAAGAGCCGCACTAGATGACGAAGGGCAGGCTGCTGCAGAGGCGCGACTGACGTAACATAAAGAAAAGTGTCACGTACGCGGCCTGAGGGATAAAAACAGAGAGAGAAGAGGACTCGAGGGATAATAAAAGGGGGAAAGGGGAAGAAAACAAGAAGAAGAAGCCGAGAAGGAGAGAGAGAGAGAGCGAAGAAGCTGGCGCATGCCACAAGTGTGCCCAGCACGACTCCTATTGGATTACAAGCTGGCACTCATCGTCCATGGCCGGTACGTCGGTTTAGTGTTACACATCGCGCATATAACGCGACGTACGCGCGCGCACGTATATACGGAGAGAGAGAGAGAGAGAGAGAGAGACGGACGGGCGTGCACATATATAGAACGAAGCCCCTTTCTCTCTGTTGCGCGCTTGATCGACAATGGACGCGTATATTCTTCGAGACCTTACTGCCCCCTCCCAGAGCCTCTCCTCTTCAGAGTCTTCTCCATTACGCGGGCTATATGGGCCCTTGTGAGCGCGCCGCGGCGCATTATACTCGCTCAGACGTAAATCTGGAAACCCAAGAGCCGGACTAGCACGAGAAGGAGCAGCAGGAGGAGCTGGATAAGAGAGGAGGGAAGCAGGGTCAGCAGCACAGCCGGCGAATTAACCTTCCTCCGCGCTTATGTATATATACATGTATATATAAAACGTGTAAGCTCTCTCAGTGCCTTATCCTTCCTCCAACTCCATTGGCTTCTCTCGCTCGCTCGCCTGCCTCGTTCTTGTACTTCGCCGAGCGCGTTAATTGAGGCTAATCGCGAGGCAAATTTTTTCTCCCCCTAGCCTCTCCCTCTGCCCTTCTCGCCCGTCTCTCTTTCTCGTCGAGATCTTTTTTCCCGGCCGTGAGTTCTCGAAGACGCCGCCTCTCTGAAAGACCGTCCTCGGGATTTTTGCGCCGGACCCCGTGGCGCTTTTCTTCCACTACCACTACTGCAGCAGTACACGCTCTACGCACGACGAAGAAGACGCTAATGGAGAAGTGTACGTTAATTGCGGCCATTAAAAAATTAAGCGTAGTTGAAAAGCTCTCGCGAGCGGGGCCCCTCCCTTTTTGTCTCTCTTTCCACTGAAGTAGCGTAAGCTCGAGTTAACGATTTGAATTCGTTGTAAGACGATCGTTGTACGTTGCGCCTAGATTATTATCTGCTTTGCTGCGCGAGTTACCGTTTATTTCGCGTAATTTGTGCCGAGCGTATTTTTTTGCTTTGCGTTTTTTAACAAATTGATCGGTAAACTGTTAACTTTTTACGAATTATAGAAAAATTGTAAAAATTGAGAAGAATTTATTTTACTCCGAGTTTAAATATTCGCCAAAGAAGCAATCGAATCATCGCAAACGACAACGCGTCGTGATAAGTATGTAATGAGAGTATACTCAGCTGGACTACTTTATTCACACGAGTCTTTCTGAAAAGAAAACATCATCAATACGCCGGTAGAAGAAGAGCGAAAGATAGATCTCTAAACCGATCCATCCGCGAGCAGAGCATCGTAAGGTTCAAGCTCGGATCGTTAAGACCTTAACAGCTGACTCGACGTCTTGCGTCGTCTGAGTCTCTCTCTCTCTCTCTCTCTCTCTCCGCGACAAGAATAGAAAGACGCAGGAGGGGGAGTAGTGAAGGAGAAATGAGAGGAAGGGATAGAGGCGAACGCGTCGCGACAATAAATCAGTCAATTTTCGAAGCGCGATAGCGCGCGCGCTCGCGCATATATACGCTAGACCATGGAATGGGGGATTAAGGCCGGCACGCCGGCGTCGCCAGAGAGCAGCTCTCTCGCCTATCTCCCTATCTCGCTCTCTCCCTCTTGGCTGCGGTTATTGGATATAATTTTATTCGGTGATGCCGCATTATCGCGTCAGTGCCGCTGCTGCTGCTGTTTAAAACAAATTTATAATCGACCCGGCAATCTCCTGACAATTTTCAACCGACGGGGGTTATAATGTCAAGTAATTGGATTTAATGATAGACTCCTCCCCCACCACCCTCCTCTGCCTTCCCTTACTTCACTCTCTTGCTGCCTTTATCTATCTATCTATTTCTCCTTTATTCTGGCGTAGGCTAGTTTGGTGCAACAGAGACGTTGGGATGCATAGGGTAAGGTTTGACGTATGTGAAAAGGATTGATCGTGATATATTGAAAAGTAGGGGGAATCTTTTTTATCTTATTTTCTTTCTTTGATGTAAAATTTTTGTAGTCGCGTATATTTAAATTATATAAAATAGCACGGGAAATTTTTTAAAGCGTTTATTAATCAGTGCAATGATTTGCGAGGTTTTCTAGAAATTATTTGTAAAAAATTTTATTCAATGAAAATGTTATCCTACAGACGATAGACGTATAGGAAAATTAAACCCGTTTAAATCGTTTTAATTAATTCACATTTTAAATCGACTTTTTTCATTACGCACAAATATAAATTTAATTACACGTTATTAAAAAAAATGTTAATCCTTAATAAATAACTATTACAAATAATTCCAGTTTAAACATACCAGTTAACTAAATAATTATAATCCGTATAAGACGAACATTAACAAATCGAATTAATTAAAGATTCGCAAGAGCGCGTAAGGAGAAAAGGTAAACAATCAACGACTAAAAGCTTCTCCTCGTCGCCTACAAGAATCCCTCCGACTTTAGCATATCTCGTTTTAAGACACAATGGCATGCTCGTTCGTATCCGACGCGCGCGAACACGTGCAATTTCGCAAAATTTATTAGCGCAAGCCCTATTTAACGAACGCGCTCTAGTCGTGGCTAAAAGGGTTGCGCGCACGTAGCTTTAAGCACTTCACCGGCAATCGGGAGGATTATGTAGCAAGAGTCCGGCTGCGGAGTCACCTAGTCTTTAACACCCCATAACTCATTGACCCTATACAACGTGGCGCGCGAAATGGACACACATGACTGCGCATATATGCGAAGGTTATGTTTCTCACTGTAAAGCGCTTCGTATCTCTCTCTCCCTTGATGCCTCATCCGAGATTTACGTATTACTCAAGTACTCGGGATACGTTGGAGCACGCACTTATAGCGAGCCGCTAAAGTCATACGCTTTACAATTTAATGCGGAAATTTATCATTTCGTCGCTTACTCCATATTATCTTTTCGTAAATCTCATTGAAAATTTTCACTGCTTCCGAATCGTCATATGGATTAGTGCAATATTTGTATTCATTAGCCGAAAAGAGATATTTTAAAAAGTCTCGACGATGACGGTAATTACATAAACAGGCTCGTTAAAAAAATAAACACGCGCAGCGGGAGCAAGAGGAGGAGGTGGAGAGCGTAGTTGTGTATACACACGCAGATACGAGCAGAGACTGCAGGAAAGGGCACACACATCGAACGGATCATCTGCGCACGGCATGAGGTCCGCTCGATTCTTTCCTCCAGCGTATATAAACGCGAGCGAATGAGCCGGAGTATCGCTTTACCCTTTTCCACTCTCTCTCTCCCGGTCTCTTCACCCCTAACCCCTTGCCCCTTGCCTTCACTCTCCCTTGGTATATACACGAGAATCAGGAAAGTTTCTGGCTGAACGAGTTCGCGGTCTGCGATCCGATTACCCTCGTGCGTGGCGCGGCTGCTTCTATATACCCGCCGCTCTACATCGTCCCGCTATATATGCAGAGAGAGAGAGAGAGAGAGAGTCGAAGGCAGAGACTGAAATTTCCGCGAGCCAGCGCGTCCGCTTCTTGCCTCCTATGCTTGATTAATTAATTGTTCGTAATGGAGAGAGTTTAGCCTTGGCTTTTCGATTTAATCCAGCGTGAGAGCAAACCTTGATTTTTCCTTTTCTTGTTTAAAGTTAAAACAGTACTATTTTCTTTTGTTATTTTTTAAAAATAAATTAAAATTAACCTGTGATAATTATCTTGCATTTTCGTACGAGCAACGCAGGTATATTCTCGCGCGAGAATTAAAAACGTCGAGCGTGCACAGCCGAAAGTTTATCCCGCATAATTATATCAAACATCATCAGACGAAATTTTAAAAGTAAACGCAACGCGGTTTCGCATTATGTTTTTTAGAACGAGAGAATGAAAAAAAGGAGGAGGGGGGAGAGGTTCAGCAAGCAAGGCGCCTATTTATACTCGGCCGAAAGTGCAGAGACGCGTAAAAAGGAGCCGTCGGCGAACGGACCGTGCTAATTGCGGTCCGGAAAAAGGCCAGCCACTGTGCGCCTCTCGTTCTCGTTTATACATCTCCGACATAGAGTCGGTACGCCCCAAAGCTCCTCGCGTATAAGCGTATGAACATGTGCCTTTTTCTTTTTTTCGTCGTCGGGCTTACCATGTTTTCCAAAAATTAATTTCACCCTTGCAAAAGCCCCCCGTGCGGACTAAGAAAATCCCGCTGGTATAGGAAAGAATCGCGCTGTGATGGTTAAGCTCAAGCGAGAGAGTACGCGTGTGCCCGAAAAAACAGCTCGCGGAAACGCTCGGCGAGCGGTATATAGAGGTGGAGCGCAATTACCCCGGGGGCGGTGGAAAACAAACGAGGAGAAAAGGGAGCCCCCCCAGTCCAAGGAGATGGAGTCGAGGTTCTCTAGAAGTTAGAGGAGAGAGAGAGAGAGAGAGAGAGAGAGAGAGAGAGAGAGAGAGAGAGAAAGGGAAGGAACGAGGAGGGGAGAAGGAGTTAAGGAAGACGCGCGAATAAGCGGGAGCTAAGCCAGGAGCGCGAGAGAGAGAGGAGCAGATGCAGAGATTACCATATAATGGGGCCCCGAGGGCGCGTAAGCTCTGCGCCACGCAACATCATTTTTGGTTCTTTTTCAACGAATACTGCAAACGGTACTCGTCGGCTCTATACCTTCCTCTAGCCCATCCCTACTCTCTTCTCCCCCTATCCTCTCTCTTTCTCTCTGAACCACGTAAGAGCTATGACAAGCGCACTTTGCCAACGCTTATCTGCATCACTTATTTTTTTCTCTTCGTTCCTCGTTATGATTGTTCCGGCTTTGTATACAACTTTTGCGTCGTTTGAAACTTTGTTTTGGCTGATTCAAAAACGAAATTGCGAATGTCATCGAAATTGCTCTTTGTATGTATGTTATTAACCCAACGAAATAATATATCGTTTTAAAACTCTCGCGTTGGCTTTGCACCAATCTTGTTAGCTAATAATAAGGGAATAACTGTAATCTTTTTAATATTCCTTAAAGCAACGTCAACCCAAATTTGAAAACTAAAAAATCGTCATCTCATACGTATCTTTCTCCGGGTCAAAAAAAGCTTTCAACTCGCGACTCTACGCTACGGGTTATCTTCGTCTCTTATATGGCTATCGCATACAAGAGAGAAACAAAAATACACCCAAGCCTTCTATTCCTCTCCCATTTCGCTTAGTCCGCTTCCCCCTTTTCCTCGTCCGTACATACGTACACGTTGAAACTTGTCGCGCAGGCGAACGAGCGACGGGAGCTATATAAAAAAAAAAAGAACCAAGCACGATAGCGTAGAGAGAGAGAAAGAGGAACTCTCGCTCGCGTTTATTGTCAAGTCAATCAAACGTAATCCACCTACTTGCTTTAGACCCTCCCCTCCCCTCTCGGCTGCCCCGTTAGAGCTGCTGACGGACATATCGCTTGTTCTGGGCTCGCGCCTCCAGTGACCAGACGCACGACGCGCGCGTACACTGCATGGCACACATTGTCCGAGAGAAAGAGCGACTACGTTATATGCGCAGAGAGAGAAAGAGAGGGATATGTCAACTCGAGCGCGCAAGCACGTACGCGTCTAAATAACCGCTGAGGGGATAGCTAAGAGTGAGAGGGGGGCAGGGGGGGGAGAGGAGGCGTTCTTATGGACAGCGCGCTTAGATCGTGATTCTCGGGCTCTTATGTAATTGATTAGTTTCACTTGGCCCGAGACTATACGGAGCGCCGTATACTACGGGTCACGTGCTTGCTAGTGTGTCTCGATTCTGTTTTCGTCTCGTCTTCGTCGACGTTGTATATGTCGTAGCTTGATTGTCGAGCGCGCGCGCCAAATCTAAGAGGCACCATTTCAATTTTCTATTGCAGTAAAACTTCTTTGGGCGCACTAGGCGCATTTCAAGTATGCATAAGTTGAACTGAAATAGTTGTACCCTGATCTTATAATCACCATTCCGTAATTAATTCTTCTAGATCGATAAAGAAAGTGAAGAGGTCCGCAAGATTTATACCGTGAAATGCAGTTCGAACGACTGGGTGACAAACATAATTGCATCGACAATTTTATATTCCACCATGGTACATACACGATATTATTACCTTTTTCTAAAAAAAAAAATTTTTTCTAATCTTCATTTCGTTATAATCTTGGTAATCGTAAAAACAAGTAAAGATGTAATAAAAATTTAGTGGTAAATGTTTCGTTAAGTTTTTTTTATCAATCCTATGATAAATCCATCCCACGTGTTCAAATTTTGAAGTTTTAATTCTAGTGCCCGTCCCGTGACGGTTTCATTTTCTTCTGTCTTCTAGATGGATAACGTTATTCCTCTACGATTGTTACATTGGCTAATCTCGCAGAGAACAGTCGAATATCGATTACATTTCTATCACTTTTCGACACGTCCCAAAAGATTACACCCAAGCAAATCGATTTTATCAACTTTGTTTTTCCCTTTAACGCCGTCCGTTGCGTACACGAATCAATATAATTAATGGCTCTCCAGAATTCCGCGTGTATCTTTCGAGCGACCAATCCATCATTTATGCAAATATTCTTAACACAACTTTCGTAGTCCAAACGCGGCCTAATAAATAAAACTATCCAAACACACACACACACACACACAGCGCGATACCAGGCCGGCATTATAAAAAAATAACAAACAATTTTCCAAGGTAGATCCAAAGCTCCCGCGCCTATGTTTGCGCGCGCAAACATCATCTGAAATCCCGGAGAGTCTTGGACGGTGGTAACATCAAAATGTCGCAAGATCGAACGTCATTGTGTGCAAATGCGCGTCGAAAAGTTCTCCCAGTGCTCGCTAAAATCGCCGAGAGGCGAGGCTTACAAAACCGCGCGTTCTCGTGGTTTATAAGCGCAAACGTCTATACGCGCAACTTGCGTTCCGTCAAGCCCGTGAAGACAAGGAGACGGAGAGGGTAAAGGGGGGGGGGTGAGGGGCGAGGAATAAGAGAGCGAGCTTTGCTGCCGCCTATTAAAGAGACAAATCACTCGGCCGACTTACAAAACGCGCGCGCTTCGGGGCCCGCAAGCTTAATTGTACGTACATTGGAGTAAATCAGTCAAGGGCCATAAAGTGCGCACGCGACAAGTAGTATAAGTAAGAGCACGTCCAGACTAATGATTTTATTTATTCCTCTCTATTTCGTGCCTCCCTACCCCCCCGCCCCGGTTTACTCTCCAGCGCCGTACTCTCGTCTCTCTCGATCGACGCGCCGTCCATCCCGATTGTGCTTAATAAAACGGGCGCAGTGGAGAGACACGCACGAGAGAGGGGGCTCTCTTTTCCAGCCGCCTGTACTCAGCTAATCCTTTCGTCGTCGATCGTTCATCATTCGGTATCGCGCGATATTCCTGACAAATAGAAGGAAAAATAGTCCATTTGGATAGAATCGTGACTGCCGAGAAAATGAGAATCGGTAGTTCGTAGCCTCGTGTACACGGGCGTAGTACGGGAGTAGTAGGCGCGAGGATCCATCGAGTGCAGCTTTAAAAGCGCGTCTGCCGCCTCTTCGTGTAGCGGCGCATGCGCTGGTACATGGGTACATAGCCGCAGAAAAAACAAGTCGTCGCTCCCCTCACCCTCTCTCTCTCTCCCGTGTCTTTCTCTCGCGAGGAGTATATGTACTGCACTGGCTGCAGCGCGCGACGAGAGACCACGTGCACTCGTATGTGTTTACGCTGCACCGGCTGCAGCATGCGACGACGAGGAGGAGAAGCGGAGAGAGAGAGAGCCGCTGCAGTCGAGAAGGACGGAGCGAGGCCCGATGTAAACAGAAAGCGAGACGCTCGCGCGCGCGCGTGCACGCTGCGCGGAGAGAAAAATTGAGCTGCCTCGACAGCTCTCTCTCTCTCTCCCTCTCTTTCTCTCTCTCTCCTGATGCAAGAGAGTGATTTTTTTCTTTAATTTCCGACCGGACTCTCCGTGGATGAAAATGCTCTCGGAACGAGTTTTCGAGATCGTGATTTGACAAATTATTGCGTCAGAGGCATTAATTATTTTTCAGCCCGAGAGAGATAGAGAGAGCCGGAGTAGTATAGTGCGCCTCAGCCGCCCGCATACGAGTAAATCGCTCGTTCGGCTAATTTGTCACTTTGGAGAACGGTAAACTCGCTTCTTTTTTTTTTTATGGCCTGCGTCGCTTTATACGATCTCTTCCCCTACGTATCGAGTGTTTCTTTTTTCACTCTTTGAACAAGTTCGAATAGTGATATGAAAATTTTTGTAAAAAAAACCCATACGACATCTCTTTGTCGGTACATCTTCTTGTTTCAGCAAGTAGATTCGCAGTGGAGCGAACAGCGCGCAGAGAAGCATCAAAGCGTAACATAGAGCGAGCATAGGGACTCGACTCCGAAGAAACAGAGGGAGAGAGAGAGAGAAAAAGCTCTATCCGCGAAGAAGGAGTAAGAGAAGGCATATGTATATAGCCGTATACGCGTGTACGCAAGCCGTACAGCGAGTATATAGCTGCGGGACGAGACTGCGACGTCAACGACAGAGCGGCGACGTCGGCACACGCCCCGGCTCTCTCTCTCTCTCTCTCTCTCTCTCTCTCTCTCGGTCAGACTCAGAACGGCGCTGTACTCCTGCTTGCGGCGCGCGAAGGCAATGAACTTCACCTCCTCTACGTACGCGCTATACTCTCGTGTGTATAGGCGAGCGTACTCGCGCTCTCTGGTGTATACACACACAGACAGAGAGAGAGAGAGAGAGAGAGAGAGAGAGAGAGAGAGAGAGAGAGAGAGAGAGAGAACCGTCGACGAAGCCAGAGAGAAAGAGAGCGGCTTTTACGCGCGTATAATGGCCCGTGTTTATATGCTCTCGTACTTCTCTCTCTCGAACTCGTCAAGTAGCCTGTGTACGCATTACACGTGTGCACCCGCGCGCGCCAACTACGACGGAGCGACGCGGAGAGACACATTGGATTTATTAAAAAAGCGCCGAGGAAAGAGCGGGCCTATATGGGCGTTATGGGCTACCGATTGCCAAACGTCTCAAGCCCGTTAGGTGTGTGTGTGTGTGTGTGTGTCTGTCTGTCTCCCGCTACTACTACCGACACCGACGGCCTCTCGCGTGAGCGGATTATTTAACGCGTCGATTTTTATGCGCGCCGAGATGGCGATAAACGAACCGAGCGTGTAAACGCCGTTGTCGTGTGTACGCGGGTCAACTCGAGAGAGCTCGATCGCCACTTTATTTTTCCTCGTCGAGAGAAAGATTGCGTTGGAAAATTTGTTTCCGAGGCTATCGAGGCCAGCTAAGAGTTTTTTTGTCCCGTGCATGTGGGATCGACGAGATTTTGGGAGATTCAACGTCGTAATAAAAGCCCGTGCGATATATTATAAGCGATGTGACGAAATATACGCTTTGGTTCGATTACAGAAATGACGCTTGTTGGAAATTCGTGGAGAAATTGCGGAATTGCTATTAGGCTATTTTTTTCTCTCTCTCTCTCTCTCTCTCTTGATGTCAACACTTGATGTGTTCATTTGTTTGGCTCGAGGAATCGGCGATGGCTTTTATGGATTTTTCCTTTTTTTTTCTTTCGTTTTTTTATGACTTTAAATTGAATTTTAGATTTATTACTCTATTTGAAGTTTGTTTTGATTTCCACACACACGGCTTGTGTTAATCGACGATGATTACACAATGATTGTGTGTATTACGCGCGTGTAGTCGCTTGTAACGAGACAAAGTTTATAAAAATCGTTAAAAAAAGAAAATCGTAGAAGAGCGAGAAAATTAACAAAAATCACGCGAAATATTCAATAAATTATCATCGACTTTTACACGTACATTTTCCATATCAAAGCCAATCCAAAACGATCTTTGTGTACTCTTCGTCAATTTACAACAACCGTGTGTAAAGCAACGGAGACATTACCCAAAACTTGTGTACACTGTAGATCGAGAATCTACCAGTGGATCGGAAAATTTACGCATAATTTGTATTTTTCGCCGATTCTACACATTTCCACCTCTGCAATACAACATTACGCGCATAAAGTCTCGTGAATATATATGAAACAACATTAGCGCAAATATTCTTGAACATCGTCGATTTACATAATATTTACTTACGGCAAATTTAACGGAGAGCTTGAATTACACGATTTACTTAAAACCGACAGACTGTTTGGGTAAAGAGCAGGAGGGGGAGGGGAGGAGAGAGGTGGTACACGTTCAATACGCCATCAATACCGTAACAATTTATAATTAACGTCAAAATCAAACGGCTCTTCGTCCGTTTGTGTATCGTTCGCGCGGCGCGTATATATATCAGCTGGCATTACGGATAAACAGCATGTACGGCTCGGGCTTGGTCCTAATTGCGAGAAGAAGCCCGTAAAGGCCATCGAAACGCAGTAAAAGTCCAGCGTTCAATACTATAAACTCACGAGCGTTCGGGTTAAAAATAATTTCACGTGTCACAGCAACTTTTCTCCTCAATATAAACGCGTGGTAAACAACGAGTGACTCGTAAGAATACTGGTGGGCAGGGTTTGCCGAATAAAAAAATTTTATATTGTCATTAGCCATCGTTTTCTACGCCTCGCGGACAAACCTCTCTGTCTCTCGCATACACGTGGACGGTGCTCAAGTAAAAAGCCCCAACGATCGCGGACACAGGAGCGAGCGAGAGAGAGAGAGGGAGAGCGCGTTCGCGACTCCTTTTTTCCTCCGTCACCTGCAAGCGGTTCAAGGATTTTTAGCTTCTAGCGCGAGAGCGCGCGAAAACATAACGCAACATGCAGCCACACACGCAGCGACAGCAGCAGCAGAGTGAAAAAGAGAGAGGGGAGATCGATATTGGCGCTCGCGCGCCGAGAGTTGTTTCGCGCCATCTCTTGCGATTTTCTCCCCGTGTCTCTCCCTCTAGCTACCTCGTTTACATCATATCTCTCGTACATACACTGTGCTGCTGCTGGTGCACACGCCTATCCGAGAGCGAGCTACTCTGCAGGTGCGCGCGCCCCGGTTTCTCTCTCCCCCGCCTCTTCGCCCCTTTTTTTCCCTCTCGCTTCGGATTTTTTCTTTTTGCCTCTCCACCACCGTCCATCTGTGTAAGTATACATACACACAAATATACCTATATGTTATATGTTTATATATATATTTCGCTTGCAGATCTTTTTGCCTTCGAGTCGCGGATCGAGCTTGCCGGCACGAGAGAGGGCAGGGCTGGAGAAGAAGGCGGGGGAGGGGGAAACCTAACGAGTCCCGGGGCCTGTTATTATCCGCTCTCGGAACTCCTTCGTACTCTCTCCCGCTCGCTCCTCTCTCTCGGTTTGTCTTTTTCTTCCAGCTCGCTCTCCGGCCGGTGCGCGCGCGTGCGCGTGCGATGTCGACGGAGCAGATTATCCTGGAAACTTATTGCGGTGAGGCTTGGACAATAACGACGCGGAATCGAGCGGAGAGTCTGGCCTCCTTCTTCGGCCTCTCTCTCTCTCTCTCTCTCTCTCTCTCTCTCTCTCTCTCTCTCACCAGCTTACTTCGCACCTACTCTCCGCGGGCCGAGAGAGAGAGAGAGTCAATGCCTCTCTCCCTCTCGGCTCTTTTATTTTGCCTCCGCAAATGGAAATCTATGTGTATCGGCGGCGATGCAATTTTCATATGCGCGTAAGCGACGACGCATAGACGATGCTGCTGCGCAAAGAGCGCGATCTACTAACGGGACGCGCGTTAGCGTCCTGCTCGTTATTACGCCGCGGAAATCGATTATGATTCGCCTGTAATTCTATGCGCGAGACTGCTTGGTGTGGGCCTTGCCCCCCCCCCCCCTACCCTCGACGATGGACACGCGAAAGAGCCGTTGCTGATGTTGATGCCGCTCTCTCTCTCTCTGTTGTGGCCGGAAATGCGTTATTTAAGCAGCATAGACGCCGCTCACGGGGGATTGTTGCCGGTTTCTCCTTATTTTTCTCTCTGGAACAGCGGGTCACAAGAACAGATCTGATCGAGATGAGGGAAAAAGAAAGAAGCAGTACTATCTGGCAAATAACGTGCCGATCGACGTTATGCCGAGTACGTTTTCATCGGATGCCTTGATTTCGATCGAGAGATAGAGATCGTTTTGATTTCATTTTATCAAATCGACAATTTTTTGCCCAATGCCAATCGGCCGATATAAAAATCAGTTATACCACTGGAATCGAGACGCTCTGCAATTTCCGTAACGGGACGCTATACTCGCGTGTAGTTTTGCAAAATTCATAAATAATGGATGGCCGCGCGAATTAGCATTAGCATGCATATTAATTAAGACGCAAAGCGATTCTCCGCGCGCAAACGGAATGCACGAAATTTGCCCGCGCAGCCGGCAATCTCGTGTACGCGAAAATTCGCGTATACAGGGTTTTTCCCCTCCGATATAATCAAAGGCCAAACGGTATCTCCCGCTTTTAGACGAAGAAGAGCAATTACGGGACATTTCTACTTCTGAGAAAATATAAGGAGCCTTACACGCCTGCCGCTGCTAACCAGGCATCCGAAGACTTTTCTTCCGGGGCAAGGCGCGTGTAAGCTGTGCATGCGGCGTCGATTATCGAAGGGGGGCCAACCAAGCGAGAGTATTCCAAGCATTTATTTCCATGCTGGTGTCGGGCTGGGCGTACAGAGAGGCACCGGACGACCCAGAAATATCGAAGGTAAATCGGTAAATTCAACGTAATCTCGCGTGGAAGGAGAGCTTCGACGATAGCAATAATTTAAACCGTTGCAAGCGCGCGCGTATTTCCCTTCGGCGCGTATACTCGGTAGTGCGGTTTTAATCGAGGCTAATAATTAATACTACGCAGTTTGACTTTTCTTGAAAAAAAAAATTAATAAACCGTCAGCTCGCGGCTCTCTTATGCGTACTCGCGCGCGCGCACTTGTATTTTCAGCGGATACGCAACGCTAACAAATAGATTGCACACGTTTAATCATTCTATTATGAGCGCTTCTCTATATAGACGAAATGCAAAATGAAATAATGCGCCCCCGACGTAATAATAGCCGCGCAAGCCGGCTGCACGGGACGCCCCGGCCCGTTAGCCAATGTTTGGGCAATTTAAACTTCAATCCCCGCTCATTACGTGCGTATGTCCGTGCTCGTAATTCAACGATTACACGGCTTAACAACGAATAACAATAAAAAAAAAAGAAAGAAAGATGCGAAGCCCGCCCTTGTAACGAAAACACCGATTTTTCAGTTCAACGCGTGTTCTTTCTCTCATCACACGTGTACGTACTCATTTCTAACGATCGAAAACGCAGAAAGCTCTCGCTTTGACGACCGCGGCAACACTTTTACCAAGAGAGAGAGAGATAGCGATTACGCAAAGTTTCGCAGCGATTAGCCAGGGGGAAATGAGATTGCGCAATGTAACGCAGGTAAATCGGGTCGTACGTAGTGGAGAAAAATCAAATTCACGGAGGGAAATAGGTGGACGACGGTGTATACACCCACACGCGTTCGCCAAGAGTGAGAGCAGGCTATTGCGGATTACGTAAGGCTCTTGGCTGCGCCGAGAGAGGCCGTGCCCCTGGTGCAGCTGACGAAAGTCTCAAGGTGCAGCTGAGAGTCACGGGCACGTGCGCCCGCGAAGCTTTGATATACGACTCTTGCAGCGAGACCGCGCGCTTGGTCTCGCGGACCCACATACTCGACGTGCTAAGCGGTCCCCTTTAATCTCTCTCTCTCTAGCTGGTGTCGGCGGCTCTCTTTTTCTAGTTATCCTGGATAGGCTTATTTTTGCCTTTTAACAAAAATGCTTTTTTCTCTTCAAATTTAGTAAGAACGGACTGAGAGATTTTGTACAACGTCAGCTGATACATTTAAATTAAGCATGTAAACAAGAAATTTTGAATAAAATAAAAATTCATAAAACCGCGTACGAATTTCGCGGAGAAGTAAAGTTAGAGCCCCAACTACACTCTGCTTTCTCATTAAGCAAGAAAATCGACGCAGAAGATAAATAAGCAATAAATAAAAGCAGCGACGGTAAATAAAGAAAGAATCATTAAACAAGCGGGGATAAAAGAAATATAGGTCATTAACGCGTACACAGTGCGCGTCACGGAAAACACGGGGCAGCGCACGCCGCGCCTGTCCGACGCGCATATACATATTTTTTTCCTTTTTTTTCGTTAGCGCAGATCTAACAACAATAATTAACCGGCCAGAACGGAGAACGGCTCTCTTTCTCTCTCTGCCAAGCGCATGAATCTATAATAACCATTAGCGCGCACGGCACACGTGTAATACGCGCATATTAACCCTGTAGGAAATTTGATGGTGAAAAATGGTCAGGCGAATAGGAATGACCAGAATCCCACCATATCGTTATAGTCAGTGCTCTATTAAATAAGTAG
>JAPYYQ010002368.1:0-19726 GCA_030522585.1 Anagyrus pseudococci
ACAATTAGTCCTAGTCCCATTACGATAGGTCATTTTAATAAAAAGATACAGCAGTTTGGCACACTCACCCCACGGCACACTCGCCCCATCCTCCCCTATTTTAAGAAATTTAAATCGAACAAGACATAAATTCGTGGATTGAGGACGGATGTTCGGTTTGTCCGAATGTCGTCTTGTCGTGTCGCTTGGGAATTTATGAAACGAAAAATACATCGGCTCGTGTAATTGAAATATATTAGCGCAAGAGTTGGGATCTCGAGTGAAAAGGTTGAAGCTCGCGAGAGGGAGGACGGATCGGTTTCGAGAGCTTGGGCTGGATTTCGTTTGCACGCCGGGCCAATAAAGTAACTAACGAGGATACGGAGAGGTGGACAGGGCAGGCGCCCGATAAAAATCACGTGATGCGCGCGCCTCCCCCGCGTCGAAGAAAAATACGGCCTACAAAAGCAAGTGACGGCCGAAACAGTTTAATAGGCACTTCTCGCCCACGAGAGGCAGATATATGCGCGTACGTATTGCCGTATATACCCAGATCGACGAGTGCACGAGTGTAAATAGCCAGACATGGCAGATGTCAAGTTCGAGTGTGCTCCGGTAGCTCAGGAAACTAACTGCCAAGGATTCTTATCTTGAACGGGCATCGCTACGCTTATTCGATTTTCGAGACGATGGTCACTTTCGAATTGCCGGGAATCGCGTGACGAAATAACTCGGATCCCTCTGATATAATACGCCGAGACTTTCTGCAAATAACGTTATACGATTTATTATTTTTTATTTATTTATTTACTTTTTTTGTCGGAAGGTTAGCTCGCGATTTTTTTATATCTTATTTGCAGATTTTTGTGCTGTAGTAAATGCTAGGCAAAAAAGCAGAATAACTGAATCCAGCGGATTTTTATTGCCGAGTGGAAAAATACGTAGACTGGCTCTCTACCTTTTACTACCAGTGATTCATTTTGGAGAAAGAATTTTTTACTCTATTCAAATAAGCACTTTTTATTTAGACTTGGAATATCGTAAAAATAGTAATGAAATATTTTTTTCACTTTTTTTAATGCTACCTGCAGAATTGCTATTTTTCTTGTTGCAAAATTTATAAAAATACATATTTTATTTGTGCATGTTATTTATTATTCGCGAAGTAATGCAGTTACATAAACATTTGTACATTTTGTAACGTGCTTGTGTATTACCTACTGATTAAAAATGATCCTATGAAATATTTATTTTTGAAAATTAAAAAGTAACGTAAAAATACTGCCGTTGGTAACACAGCAAATTTGTTTACATGACAATAAATTCACCATTCGGACAAAGAAGAGGAATCGAGGTGGATAAAATTTGTAGTACAGGTATAAAAGAAGGGCCAAAGAAAAAAGAAGTAAAACTCGAGGATCAATCACGGGAATACTATCTTGTCCTTCCTTTCTCGAACCGCAGTTGCAACGTTGCCACGAACAGAAATATTGATTACAACTCGCATGAAGGGGATGAAAAGTCGTAAAGCTTCTTCCACACGAAAATAAAATCGCCATTAGAATAGCGTTTGTAATAATAAAATATTCATCAAACGCCAATGTGACACAAGCTTGATCTGCAGCACAAATACTTAAAATCAAAAAATACGTAGAAAATCATTGGATTTATTTTTTTCTAAAAATACAATATTAAAATTAAATATAATAATATTACTAGATAAGACAGAGAAAATTATCGGGAAATAATGTGGTTATAGGAAAAGCATAAGACGTGAAACGCTCGTTAAAAAAATGAAAAGATAAGCTTGATATTTGTCTCGCAGTGTGAACAGATCCTTAGGGCGAGTAGGATGGCGTGCACGTGCGTCGTCCGAGCGCACACTCGCACATGCATACACTCGCATACACATAGAGGGGGAAGGGAGATATCGAAGTCGAGGCGAACGGCGACGCTTTTTCTCCCTTCTCCCCGTGGCTCGTCGCAGGATCACTCGCTCCGCTTCGCTCGACTCGCTTTTCCCTTTTTCTCTCTCTCTCTCCCATTTTTTCTCCCATCCTTCCACTCGCCGAGCTTTTTACATCGCACGGTTTGCTTTTACTCGCCAAGGCTTTTTCCTCGCGTGCTCATCGAACTGATTGTCGATTGGTTTCCTCTCTCTCCTTCTCTCTCTCTCTCCCTCTTCACCCTCCCTCTCCCTCCCATGTCCTACTATCACTCACGCTCGTCCTCTCGGCTTTTCCTTTGAATACGTCCCTGCTAATTGAGGCGTCATAAAAAAAATAAAGAAAAATCCAATCGTAGAATATTCCAATTACAAACTTACTCCAGGAAAAATCCTGCGCTTATTGCAACATCCTGGCCTGCGCGTATCATAAAATTATCGGTTTTCTTTATTTTTCGTTTTTTTTTTGTCCCAAAGTATTTTGATAAGCAAGCTTACCATTAGTTATAAACTTTAAGTTTCAAAAGTATAGTTTATGAAAGTATAGCCCAGTTGACACTGGATCTTTATGGAGGAAAAGGGCAGCGGTATAAGTCACGTCACGAAAATCAGCTGCGGCGGGTACATTTGTATACTAATCGAGACTCATCGACCTCTTTTTTTTCGTGTACGGGTGGGGAGAGTGTGGGGTATACAGGTAGACAAGCAATTCGGTAAAGAAAGCTGCCGTGCGAATTTGATATTTACCTCGGTGGAATTGCAGATGACGAGTTATAAGCCTGCAGATAAAATGTGTAATTGTCCTTTATTATCCCTAACAGCTGATGCATAATTTATAGACCGTATTATCGTGTAAATTGGCTATACGAACTTTCTGCCGTTTTTCTTTAAGCAAAACAAGAATAGAGCTCCATTGATATAGGCGTAAAGAGGCTTCGACAGAGGCTAAATAAATACTAGTCGCGTCATGAAATTTGAACGACGAGTGTATTAGCCTGAGAATTGTAAAAGCACTCGGGCTCAGAGAGGAGGTTGGCAGAAAGAGCCAGTCGAGTGTTTATTTCGCGAGTATGGTAGCAGCTTTAACCGGCTCGATAAGCTAGCTGCGCGTCTGCGTGTGTACGTATATATAAATTCATTTATGATCAGGGAGGAGAAGCAAGGCTACGGGTTTCCGCGAGCAGGAGGACGAAGCGGAGAAGGAAGAGGCGGAGGAAAAGGATAATACGCGTGAGGCGTTAACAGCGCGCGGGCTTGCGAAGGTCAGTGTACCGCGTCGAGCCAAGCTGCTGCTGCTGCTGCTACTCTGGCTTTTGCCGCAACGCGGCCGCGAGAGACGCGTCGAGCCATAGTCCAGGCAGACTCGCGCGAGCGCGCATGTGAAACGAGCTGCAGCCGTGCACGACCGAGAGCCACTACTCTGCCAGCGCAGCAGGCACAAACGGGGCAGGTGCTATTTCCTCCCCAAAATCGCGCTTGCTCGCTCTCGACGTTGTACTACAACAGTCCCGCGTCCGAGCTCGAAAAAGCTCAGATGTAATTCTGAAAATTAAAGCCACTGTCGCCAGCCTGAAGACGCTCGCGTAATTTGCTTTTCTAAGTCTGCCTCCAAAGTTCAGCTGGTTAAGAATATCTTTTTTTTTGCGAGTAAAGCTAAGTGAATATCATATTACAGACAAAAAACTTTTCGGACAAAGCAACGAAGAAAAAAAAATAAGAACAGACCGAAACAATTATTCAAGCGTATTACAGAGAGAGAAGGCGCAACGTGAAGAACGACACCGACTGATTAGAGCGGGAAACCCGATAAGGTTGTGAACGTCGGAGGAGGAGGAGGAGATTTGGCAGCTCGGCAAATCTATACGCAGCCGGGCGCGCGTCTATCTTTCGGCGGGCATAGCCCGGAGCGCGCGAGGGACATGAGCCGATAAGCCAGAGGGGGGCCAGTGTCTCTCTACTCGGCGGCGGTCCAAGGCTCTCGCGTGTAACGCAATCACTCGCGCAGTAACGGCGCCGCGCAATAACGCGTCCACCTATCTCCGTCGCGGAATATCTCTCTCTCTCTCTTCCAACGGCTACGCTTGGCCGCAGCCTCGCCCCTGCCTGCCAGCCCGATATCTATATATAGCGCGGACACGAATATAACTCATGTCATCGTCTCGACGTCGCTGATGCTTGCGATGCTGATGCTCACTCGCCGATCTCCGGAATAATTAATACTCGCGGATCGCTGCCCCCTCCGCTCCTCCCTATGGAAATTAACTGGATTTTGATTCAATTATTTCCGTTGATCGATCGCGCGTTATTTACACGCCCCGACAGCCAATAGCTAAATTCACTCTAGCTTAGCCTTTAGCATTTTGTCACCTCTTTTAAATTACCCTCGACACCACGGCTGGAAATAATGTCAGACGCATGACAACAACGCAATTGAATTATGTTGGCTCGGTTATTCGCAAAAAAATAAAGCTCAAATCAGTTTGGTTTGATAAAGTCAAGGCAAGACCTGATTTGCCGAGACGCGAGAATAAAGTGCGACGGAAGAGAGTAGTCCAGTAGAGCCAGGCAGTGCAGACAGAAAAATCCCAGGAGTCGTCTCGAGTGCGATTCGTAGCGCAAGTGTGCCGTGCACGCACGTATAGCTCCTCATCAAGCCGGCCCTCGTCTGTATATACATCCACACAAGCAGGAGGAGCAGCAGTAGCAGGAGCGGTGGCAGGGTAAGAGGGAGCAATGAGAAAGGGGCCGAGCAGTCGGGCTGGTGTGCCGGGCGTGGTGAGGCCTAGGCTACGGCGAGTGGACGCGAGACCGGCCGAGAGCGGTCAATGTCGTCGAGGCGTCTCTCGCTATCCTTCTCCGTCGGCGGGGCTGGTCATTGTCCCATCGGCGCGACGCGCCGCCATGTGCAGCAGCCCCGGCAGCTGCTCGACGAATATCGCGCCGTGGGCAATGCCAGCAGCAGCAGCACGGCGAAAGGCGCTCCTCGGGAGTAATGATCTCAAAGTGCCGCTCTCAGGGCCTGGCATTGCCGGCCGTCCGGCTGCCGATCCGACCGAACGAAGATAGGACAAAGGGAGTCGCAAGCGGAAAAACAATGGCTTGGCCAAGGCAAATTCCTCCGCGGCAGCGCGCGGCTCCTCTCCCGGCAACCCGACGACGACGACTCCCTGCCCGGACACGACGTTATTGTACGTCTACTTGTCCAGCAGCTCTATATACTCCGCGTGCATTGTACCTACCTTGGACTACACGCGAGCTCTGCTGGCTCTCTTTGGATAACACTGCAGCCGCGGCGATCGAGTAATTTATTAATAGTTTGTTTCGCGTCTCGAGCTGCCACAGCATATAGTTATCTGCCAGACGAATAAATTCGTCAATTCTGATAATTGGATAGGCTCTCCTCTGTACGCCCTTGACAAAACGACGAGATTTTCACCTGTTCGCAATTTGCTTCTATATCTTTCGTTGCGATTCTCCACTAACTATTTTTTCCTTCTTACTCCAAATTGACTTATAAATCAGACGACGACGCGCTCCAATATTAAGATCGCGCCGCGTTAAAAAGCAAACGTTTGAAATAAATAAATCAGAACTCTGCGCAAATTTGCGCAATAGATTTTGACAGGTTCATTTTAGTGTTCAAACAAATAGCGAGTTTAGTAGAGGACTCATTTCGCCACGTCATCGTGGTGGAAGTACATCGTTCGAAAAACGTTTGTGGTCAATTATGAAAAATCGAAGTATCGAGGAAAAAAAAGTGTAGACAGAGGCGGAATAGTTATTTTGCAAGAGAGGCGAATAAAGAGGAAGGTGGAAGAGAAAGGAAGAAAAGGAGGAGGAGGAGAAGCGATGGCGGCCACGGCGAGTGGAAGGAGAAGCAGGGAGAGAAGGAGAGAGAAGCAAAATAGAGTCTGAACTTGACAAAAGCCGACCTTCGGAGCTGACATTCACTACGCTACAACGTTGGGAGCTTTCTCTTTCTCTTTCTTTGCAGCTCCTCTTTCCTCCTCCTCGTCGGCCCCTCTCCTGGAGCACTGCCTGCCTCCCGTCTCCTCCTCGTCCTCCTGCCCATTCTTCGGGCGCAACGGCGCGGCCTCTCTCTCTCTCTCTCTTGCGGCTCCAGCGGGCCTCGGTCCCTCACTCGCGGCTTCTCTCTCGCGCGCGCCTTGTCCGTCGAGCGTCATGCAGCCATGCCGCGGGCGCGCGCGATCTTCGAACTGGACCCGAGCAAGTCCCGAGAGCACAAAGACCCGTCATTCCACACAGGCCCCTACTCGGACTAGCGTGTCCTTCTTTGCCGCGGCCTCTCCTCCTCCGCCTCCCCCTCCGCCTGCTCATACACTGCAGATGCTGCGGCCTGCTTCGCTTTAAACCGCGACGTTTCTTATCCTCGATTCTCCGGTTGCCGCGGCAGCCACCGGCAGCAGCTCTTTCTTACGTCTTGTCTTTTCCTCGGCTCCATACACTGCTTCGCTCGGCCGACTTTGCCTTTTCTTCTGCCCCATCCTCGCTTCTCGGTAAAGTTAAGATGGATACTTTTCACGGCGCGCCGCTCAAAAGAACGACGGATGTCTTTCACATTTATGAGCCCGCCTCGACACGTACAGCTCCGAGCCCATTCGAGAGACCGAACTCGTACGTACAGTCTCGACTACAGATCGGCCCGTTTCAAACGTAGCACCTATGCTTCTTTTTTTATTATCTTAGCCCTACTTCCAATCTACACGTATACATAGCGACTCGGCTTTGAAAGAGACAACAGGATAGCTGCTGCTTCTTTTGCCGATACTCCTTGCCAAAGATAAAAATGTATGGGATTTTAAAAGTCCCATCGGGAGAACGAGGATTATTCGTATCACGAGGATGTACATTTACATGCAAAACTACTTCGCTGTTTTTTTTACATTAACACAGTGGAGCTATGCGGATTGTTTGTGTCGTATATAGTTGCCTAGTGCAAAATTCCGCGGCGCATTGTTTCTCGATCTTCTACAATTGGCTGGGAATTAATAAATAACGCGGCGCAGCAGACTCTGTGGCAAACAGCTACAACCACAACGACAAGAGCGTAATAAACATTTGCTTGGCGCGCGGGACTATCTAGGATCGAAGAAAACTTGTGCAGGCTAGAGGCTCGAGCCGCTGGAGAGAAGCAGGGGCCTTATCGATCGCGATTCCTCGGAACGTCCCAAGATCTCTCGGCTTATCTGCCGAGGATTAATGAGCCGCGTCGGGTTGCACGAGCACAGTGAGCGTCAGGTAAGCAGGTGCTGCTAACAGCACCAGCAGCAGCAGATCAGTTTGCGGCAGGCAGGTACTACCTTTTCTTCTCGCTTCTCCGTCGCTCTTTCGGAGTTGGCATAATTTCGGCTCCTGCTGAAAGCCTCGGAGCCTAGAACCAGCGGCAGTCCAGTGTGTTCGTGCTGGTGTATGAGAGAACTAGGCGATACACAGGTTAGCTAATGATGTTTTACCTGCTGGCCGAAATCCTCCAAGCGCCGGCCCGGCGGCTTCTTCTCCGACCCATGCTGCACACCCCCCGTCTTATGTTGGCCCTCCGAGCGAGCCGACGTTTTTTCTCCGTCTCTCGCCTCGTGTGCGCCTTACTCGGGCATGCAGGCATATATATCGCGGGCCAACGCGCCCGAGCAATGCGTCGAACCGAAAAGCGAGAGAGCGGCAGCTATCCGCTCCGATCGAGGAAGCTCGCTTTTTTTGCGGCCCGCCTGCTTATCCCCCCCAAAGAGACTAGAGAATGCCAGCAGCAGCCGGCCTCCTGCGCCTATACCTTTTCGTACATTTTTTTCTCTCTTCTAATTTCTTTTTGCCCCCCTGGAACGGTGGGGCCTGCGCGAGAGAGAGAGAGCAGGGGCGGCCTATCCCCTTTATATTTTCTCATGCTCGACGCGCGCTCCTCTATTCTCCTCGTCTGATTCGAGGCGTGGCGGAGCACAAATGACTGACATTATCTTTCGTCACCGCGGCAGCGCCGTGTCTTTCCCGGTCCTCGCCGATGTTTTTTGCCACCACAGAGCGACAACCACTATCCGCATATACACACACGCACACAAGCAGGCAGGCAGGCTGGCATGGTGGAGAGCACTAGCCCGGATGCTTCGATTCGACCTTGCATGTGTGCCGGCCGCCGACGACGACTCTTTCACTCCGGCTGTTTTTCTCTTCCTATTTCAACGCGCCTCGATCAGCCTCGGAGGAATCTTTCGACACTTTATTCATATGGGAAAGGATCCAAGATCAGCCCAAGGCCTCGCGAGAGCAATGGCGGCCCGGCACACAGCAACTGCCCGAAGGTCAAGATCAAACTGGCCGAGCTCTTTTCGAATTCACTCGCGCGGCGCTTGACGTTTTTTATCCCTCCGCTATTTCTCTTCTCTTTTTCGCGAATGTATACTCGAACCACCAACGGCATAATTCCATTGGATTATTTGAAAAAATATAAATTTTGACATATTATGCTGTATATCGTATACATCCGCGAATGAGTTTAAAATTTTTTCCAAGTACTGAGTGAACGCACGTATACACTCGGTATATCGATGAAAAAACGCAAGAGTGAGCGTGCGAGCACGTATCTAACGCTGCCTCGTCATACCAAATGTTTTTCTTCTTTTCTTTCTCCTCCTCTTCCTCTTCCTCTAGAGTTGATTAAATTAATGCGAGTTTTTTCATTAAGCTTTGCTGCGGGGTTAGAGAGGCGCGGGAGAGACTGTGATTCCCTTTAAGCGCATTACGAATAATGGAAGCGAATGAAAACGATACTTTTGTAAGAATAACGCGATGGACTACAAGGCTTAAAACCCCGACGCGAGGGGGGAGGGGGAATTTCGCTGGACCGATTTGCCGAGTGTGGCTACTCTCTGCCGCTGTATTGCATCAGGCTGCGCGTTGAATGGAAGTTGGAGCTGCAGAGCAGACTCCAAAGAGGCGGTATAGATGGAGAAAAAACGTGAAAATTACATCTCGCGCGCTTTTGCCGCGCGCACCACTCGAATATCGTATAGAAATTTATAATCCTCCTGCGGATCTCTCTCTCCTCTCGTTCTCCCTGGCTATCGCTAAGATTTAATCTGGCACGAATGAGCGAGCCTGGCCAAGTGCGACCGAGTGATTATTCCATAATATCACCGAGAGATATATCTAGCCCCCTGTCCGGAAGCCTATAAAATAATTAAATCCCTCGCGCGCGGTCTGCAATCGGAAATCCCAATTACAACGTGCTCGAATCTGTCCTTTTGCACGGCTTACACGCGCCTGACTCTTCTTCGTTTGTTCTATTTTTGTTTTCTTTACTTTTCCAAGCGTCCCGTTTTACCTCGCTATACTGATCTTATACACCACGGCTTTCTTCCGAGCTGGCCTTTCAGGCCCATCGCATGTTTCCGATCGATTGTCCTTTTCAAACTTTTGTTATTGCAAATGAAATTTTTCCCAACGAAGCTTTGTAAAGAAGGGACGACCGAGGAGTACAGCGTCGGTGGCTAGGCGGAGAGAAGGGGAGGATGAAAGCAGCGCGGATCTTTCAATGATTAAATCGAGCTAGCCTTCGCGTCCTCGTACATATACACAACGAGTATTTGCATACAATACGACGCAGTAGTCTCGTTGGCTCTTCGACGCTTTTGTCTCCGAGTACTCGCTGGCTGAGTAGCTTTGTTCTAAAACTTGACCGGCGCACAGCGGAAGATCGGTCCCTCAACTTAGAGGCTAGTTAGAGCCAAAGGCAGAAAGATCCGAGTCACGTGTTTTTCTATATTGCACCTTCAATGTATATATCTTATCTAAATCTCGAGCTTCTGTCTAATGTCGAGCACTTAATTTTGAATTATTTAGTCGAGTCACACTCGAACCATACGGTTCTTGTTTTATACGACGCCTGAATTAATGGGAGCGTTGAATCACGGATTAAAAGAGCCTGATTGACAAGGAATTGGAGCCGCGGGTAAAGAATGAGGAAAGAGAAGTGTGGTGGGGGGGGGGGCAGTCACGACTAGATCGAATCTATTCCACGAAGAATAAAGCAACAATTGGAGAGTCGAGGAGAGGGTGACGGGAGCATACAGCGCTCTCTGTCCCTTTGGCCCGGCGACTAGATCAGGGCGGCGCGTCTTTTATCGAATTCGCAGCCGAATATCAGGCAGGCGGCTCCCGTCGGGCTCGTCGGATGCGCGTCAGCCGATGCTCCGGTCGTAATAACCGTCGGCAATCGGGCCGCCGCGAAAGGATGAGCTTTTTCGGTTGGGCCACATCCCGCCGGCTGGCATTGCTTTCCGCACCAGCTGCCAGCGAATCGTCGAACGATCGGCGGAGACTTTCCCGCGCGCGGCCTCGACGATCAATCTCTCGTCGTCGGTCGTTCCGCCGGCGGCGCCCCGAGTATCTGGCGCGCCTCCCTCCGGTCCCTCATTATTCGCCGCGGCAAAAAGCAGACCGGCCGCTCGGGAGGGGGCAGCCGGCAGAGTCAGGTAGCTACACTAGGCAGCCACGCTCTCCGCACGGATTTCAGGTGCCTCTCGCGCCCGTAGAGTCCTCCGTCGTGTTTTCTCCCCTCGCGCGCGCCCGGCACTCCCCCAGCGCTCTCGGGGCTGCGAGCGCCCGGAACCCGCTTCGATTCTCAGCAGAGCTGCCGCCGCCTCTCACGAAACTTGCCCACCGCTCTCCTTCCCTCCCTCCCTCTCGCCGCCGCCGCCACCGCTCCCTCTCCAAAGACTCGGCCCTCGCGCGCCCCTCGACCAGGTCTATACCACTATACCTCGCTCGCTAGCTCGTTTTGCCTCTCGCACGCACACGCTCGCACACACTATTTCCTCAGGCTCAAATATTTTCATAAAACATTTTTTACTCGATTATAAGGACCTCCCGGCTTTTTCTATATTCCCAGAGCGATTCGTTGAAAAATATGTTTCACTGTATAGCCTCCTGGCTGAACGTAGCCTGCACGCTATTCCTTTATTAATCGATCAGTCGCTAACTTTTATGTTTATAATTTATATCATTCCTGTGGAACAGCATTAAACGCTAAGGTTTACTGGGAAAATTTCTTATGTATACCGATAATTTAAGTAGTAAATTATATCGTTGAACTTTTAAACAATACATCGTAAGACATACCGCTTTAACTTTTTGACTCACGTCTTATTTCCTTTTTTTTTCATTTTGTTACAGGTAAGCGATGCCACGAGCTGTGGAGCAAAAAATTCTTACAGGTGTTTCCGAGAATGGGGTAAATAATAATAATTGTTATTTATTTTGAAAAAGAATACTTCATTCAATGCTGAATTATTCTTGGATTTCCCGTTAAAGTTGCCTGTAATTATTGCGACAAAAGTTTAATTTCAATGAGCTATGCATCTTATCAAGAACTCGCTTAGTGCCTTTAATTACGTATATACGCTCGAAACTTTTATTTTCTATTTTTTCAAGTTTCAAAAGGCTATTAATTGTATTCTTTATTAAAATGCTCACTAATAAAATCGTAATGTATGTATTTATTTTGAGTTTTGAATACTTACCTTACAGCTAACAATTTCCTTACGCTATCAAACAAGGAAAAAACAAGGCAGCAAAAAAATTAATTTTACACGTCAGTTAAAATTGATGGACGAGCATATAAATATCTACCGGTCTGCGAGACGGTTTCGAAATAATTTTGATCTAACGTAACGTTGGAAGTCAACACTAAAACATAATGTGTTGTACAGTGTGCGTTAGATTATTAGCCATAATCTCGTAGGGAGTTGAGAAAAATGTAAATGCAGGAAAATAAAAAGTGCCCATACATCAATGTCATTTCACATAAAGAGAAATTAACAAAGCAATCGTAGAAACTGGCAGTATAGGGAACGATATAGCTCGAGCAGAAATAGAGCGGAGTATGCGGAGCATTGAGAAAAGAGAATATTTAGGTAAAAAAGGTATAAAGTCGAGGTATAGGTGTATATAGCTATAGGCCATGGGGACAAGCGAGAGCCCGTGGCTGTTGGGGCGGCGTTGTAAGTAAGGTCACTACTTCTGAATTCCGTCGGCCGGCTGCCGCTGTCGCGCGCGTATATGCGGCGCTCTGGCGCGCATGGTGCTGCGGCAGGGCTCGGCGAGAGAGCGTTAGCGGTCCTTTCACCTTTTCCCTTCACCGTCCACACATTTGTCATTCCATTTAGCCTCAACCTCCCGGGCTGCTCCGACTTCCTTTTACCTGGGGGGCTACTCGGAGCTCCGATCCCAAAAGGGCCTCTCCATTCCCGTCTGCTGGCCTTGTACCTCGGCACACCAGCCGCGGCCAGCGCTCTACAGCCTGACCAGCTCTCTTCGCCCGAGACCAGGCTTTTTACTATGATACACGCGCACGCATACCCACACATACATCGCCGGGCTATTCTTGGCGAGCGACGCCCGCTGTTGGATAAATCGCGCGCGCCTCTTCGCTTCAGTCTGCCCCAAAGCCTCTCTTATCCCTCAACACATACATAGGTCTATACAAATACATGTGTACACACATACATCGACGGCCAAGGCGCTGCTACAACTATACTCGAGAGAAAAATGCCGGGCTTTCCACGAGACGCGGGCCCGTCGAGATTCCTGCTATAAATACACGCTATATTCGCGCACTGCTACTGCTGCTACGCTCTCGCTCGACATCAGCGGCAGCGGGCAGCAGCAGCAGCAGTGAGTAGAGTAGTGTCAGGCGCAAAAAAGCGAGGCAAGCATTTGAAGGTCTCCGGACAACGTAAATACAAGAGCCTTTCGAAAACGCTCAAACGGCCAAAAAAGCAGCGGCTCGTCGCCATTTCGTAAGGCACCTCGATGATTATGAAAACCTGGAAATAACAAATATACGCGTGTACACGCAATTAAGCATAGTGTGGACATCGAGGCGTTTACAACTATTCTATCGGTGCGCTTACAGCCGGCTGCCTGAAAAATTATAAGAGAGAAAAAGACGGGACAGAGAGTGGGAGTATGGGAATAGTAGTGCAGTGGTGGGGCTGTATAGTGTGGCCGTTGAAAAATGAAAAAAAAAGAAGTAGTCGCACAGGCTCGCAGGCTACAAGCCAGAGAGAAAAAGAGCGGACGTGCTCGGAGCGGGCGTACACTAGCTCTCGGGGCTTTTTTCGCTCGGAAGCGCGCCGCTCTTGCCGAGAGAGAGAGAGAGAGAGAAAGAGCTGCGGCATCTCTGCGCGCGGCCTCTTCCTCTCGGCTCAACCAGCCAACCAGCCAGCCAACCAACCAGCCAACGATTGAAAAATAAATCGAAAAATGCGTCATATAGCTCTCTCTCGCGCGCGAGCGTGCAATGGCGGAGGTCAAGAGAGTGGGATAGATAGAGCGGGGACTGGGGGGTAGAGGAGGAAGAGGCAGCAGCAGCGGCAACGAGTGCGCGGCGATATTAAATCCCAGCATCGTCCGCGGCGAGCCTCGGCGAGTCTGTCACGTCATCGCTCGCACACTTTTCCGGGATTAATTCGACGTCGAAGCGATATCGGCTGGATGCTTGGCCTGGCTCTCTCTCTCTCTGTTGGCTGCTGCGTTCGACCCGGGGACAGATACAGACAGACAGACACGAGCGGGCGCAGACGGAGAGCCAGGCCGATGGGGGGCTCCATCAAAAGCCTAGTTGTACCGAGGGTTCGCTCTCCCTCGCTCTCTCTCCCTCTACAGCCTCGTATCCTCCCCAATTCATCGGCACAGCCGCCGCCGCCGCCGCCGCTCTTTCTCGCTCTCTCCCCGTAGCCCAGGGCTGCAGGCTCGCTGCTTCTTGCTCTCGCTCCCTCTACAGCAGCAGCCGCTCCCCATCGTGGGCTCCAGCGCTAAATCGCCTCCTCTCTCTCGCTCGCCCTCGTTCCCCGACTGCTGCTGCCTGCGGCTCTGCTGCTACTGCTGCTGCTACGCGCGTGAATAAGCACTGCAGGACCAATGGCTGCTACGAATCCGACTCTGCTACAGCACCTAGACTCGACTATGCTACTCGCTACTGCAGCTCCAACGGCGGAAAGTATGGAGCTAGCAGCTTTAAAGATTTTCCAAGAGCGCCTCTTTGAGATGCTTTTGTGCGAGAAAACGCTCCTCGCATTTCTCCCTCTCTCTCTCTCTCTCTCTCTCTCTCTCTTTCCCTCAAAGCTGCAACTCTGCTACTGTAATTAAAGATTTTTCATAAAAACTGAGAAATGAGGGTCTTTCTAATGAAATTTAAGGGGAAATTAAAGGTTAATATTTGATTAACACTTGTTCCCTCGCGCGTTCTCAGTCATTTAAATGAAAGTACGTTATCTTGAATGGATTCGGAAATTCGTTTTCCTCCAGAGACGTAGCGAGAGAGAGAGAGAAAAGCAGGCGAAAAATAATCGAGAATTTAACTTTAATATTTTAGTTGGAGCTTTGCTCTCACAAATATCGTTGAACTTTCCCACTAAAATATATCCTGCTGTCTGAAAGTGCTGGAGGGAAAATTTAGCAAAATTACAAAAAAACTTTAACAATTCCATGAGATATACATATACTTTGATCGGCCAGCGTTAAAAGCCAAAAACATATTATTGTAATGGAAATGAACGAAGCGTGGAGAAAAAAAAACGTTTTGGAAAGAGTTTAGTCCCTCGTGCGAGAGCCGGAGTCTCGACTGCACCCCTTCGTCGGGGCCTATATATGTGTTAGTCAGCACAAAACATGGCGGTTTCTCCTCCCCGTGTCTCTCGGTCTCGTACCCTGCTGAGAAACGCACACAAGCCCTGTCGCCTCTGTCTGTCTCTCTTGCTCGCGCTTCCCATCCGTGAGCGATAGGGAAGATAGCGAGTCAGTGACGTACCCGCGGCTCTCGTAGCCCCATCCCCACCACTTTTTGAAAAAATATATTCCTTTTACAACTCAATTATACATGTTTAAGAAATGCAAACTTTTTTACGGAGATATTTAAATATGTACTTTTTTCTACGGTAATTAGGCTAAAACTAGAATATCTAGGAGTAATTCTGTAATGGAGAATTTAGAAAAAAATTCGTAGAAATTTGATAAAGTCAACAACGTCGAGGCGGAGCAAAAACAATGTAAAACATTGTAAAAGGAAAGCAAAAAAGGCATAAGCCGGATTTTAAAGGAGAATAATCGAAAAGCAAGGGGAGCAGAGGGAGGAAAAAAGCGAGTAGGTAGGATATGTCGAGGAGGGTGAGGGGGAAAGAGAGAGGACAAGCGAGCGCCGAGGGCGAGGGAACGGGAAAAAAGGCGAGCCGAGGGAAAGGCGGAGCGCTCGGTACGGCCCTGGGGCCGAGAGCCGCGGCGGTGCGCTGGCAGAGCCAGCAGCCGTTCCCCACCGCCCGGTCGGCTTCGGCGGCGAGCCTCCATGCATGCTGCGCGCGCCAGCGGCGGTGGCGGCGGCGGCGGCGGCAGTCGATGCGGCTGGCACTCGCCTCAGTCTCTGCTCGGCCGTCGGTGGGACGGCGTCGTTGTCGTCGTCGTTGCTCGCTCGCTCGCCTGTCCGCTCGTCGCTCAAGGACCGCAGACTCGCGCTCGCGCGGAGCACGAGTTGCCTAGCAGCAGTGGCAATCGAGCAAGCGGACCAGAGTCGGATCGCTGCAGCGCACATCCGCGCCAAGCTCTCGCCGCGGCTCTCGCGGGCGCGCGCAGTGCCGTAGACCAGCAGTAGGAGGAGGAGGAGGAGGAGGTGGAGCAGCGCCACTGGGGCCTCCGCCGCGAATGCGGCACTGACGAGGAGGAGGAGAGGAGAGCAGCAGCTGCGGCAGCTGCAACAGCTGCACCATCGCTAGCAGTACGGAGCCGCTCCGCGACGTCGGCACGACGGCAGGCCCCGAGGAGGCAGGCCCAGTCAGACGGAGCGCCCGGGCTGCAGCAGCAGCAGGGCCGTCCGTCGCCCTCGCCACTCCGTCGCTCGGCGCAGCGGCAGCGACGAGCGAGCCGCCACAGCCGGAGCAGCAGCAGCAGCAGCAACTCCAGCGGCAGCAGCAGCGTCGCCAGCAGCAACGTCAGGCACGGCGTCGCCGCGCTCTCGGTAGTGTCGCTCGCGGCCGCAGCGAGGCCGGCGACGAGGCCAGCGGCAAAATTACGGGAAAACGCCAGTGTTGTGTGCGCAAGTGCAATATTATTAGAAGGAAGAAGTTACCCGCGAATAAGTTGAAGAAAAATAGTGCGTTAGTTGGATACGTCGTACGCGAAATGGATTGGTCGGTCAAGGCGCGCCGAACGTAAGTTCCCCCAGCACTACTCTCTACGCTCTCTTTCTCACACTCACACTCTCACCCAGGCCCCCACACACAGTCACGCACACTCGGACGTTAAAAGGGTAGGGCGCTGCCAATGATTGCGCGTAGCTGCAACGATAGCAGACCGCTCTTGCTCCGGTTTCTCGCTGCATGCCCACACTCGGCCGCGTCACTCGCGTATCGCGGCTAACCCGTCGCCGCCGCCGCCGCTTCTGGCCGTCGCTCGCCCGCACACCCGCAGCGGAGAGGATCGTCGGCCGAGGCACACCGGGACGACGCGGGCAAGCCCTCCAAGTGCGGGCTTATGTAACGCGGCCCGACAGTTCGTTTCGGCCACTCTCGCGACAAAGACACGGGGCTCCGGCCGTTAACGTCTTTCTTGCTCCTTTCTTGCCCGCCCCTCGGCTATTAAAAGCCCAGCGCCTCGTTGGGCGACTCTCGCTCGGCCCCGCTGTACTCTAGCTCTCTCGTCGCGCGGCCAAGCCTATTTTCCACGAGTCTAGTCGGCAAAACGACCATCTGCATTGTTGCTCTTAACGAAACAAAGTCAAAAAGAACGAGAAATTATCGGACGCGGAGCGCGCATGGCGGGGGGCGGCGAACGACGGACATATCTATACAGAATTGCCAAACTACTTTTCGCAGGAAAAAATGCGCCGAGACGTCCAGCAACGGTTTTTACGCTCGCGACGAGAATCCGGAAATCCCAACTGACGGATACGACTTGGCAATGAAAGGCGCTGAACCCGATAGCATTGAAAGGAGGTAAAGAGACACTTGATCCTTACATCTCTATATCTCTTCTCCTACGACTATTTATTTAGTTATATCTCTCTTGCTCTATCCTTCGCTATCTTTCTTGCTCTTTCCCTCTCATCTGTACGAGTAGTCTCTCTTTGTCGAATCCACCTTCTCTGTCTATCCGTCGCGTAGGCTGTTTATCGCTGAGTAATGCGGAGAATCCCAAACAGTCAGAAAAACAATTTTTTCCCCCGAACTTGCCAAAGTTTGATCCTGGAGGTTAGCTGCTTGCCCGAAAGCCGTGTCCGTGCGGTATGGAAATGTGCATCGCGCATGCCCGCGTAAATCGCGCCGGGTGCGCAGGATGGAAGGCGCTTGATAAGTGCACGCGGGTATATAGCGAAGCCTCGCAGTGCCGGCCGAAGGGGAGCAGACACACGACTCGAAGAGCCGAGCATAGAGCGAGAAGGTAGAGAGTGGCGGAGGCGCGCAAAAACGCGAACTGACTGAAGCGAGCAGGGGGGGGGGGTGAGGTGCTGCGGAGCATGTGGCGTGCATGCGGCTCGCACGCGAGGAGGCGGAAAGCAGCAAGAGCCACGAAGAGACGAGGGCGAGGAGGTCGTGCGCGGAGAGCCAGCCGTCCGGGCTCGCTTTGTGGAACGGATGCGCAGCCGGTGCAACGCCGCACGAGTGCTCGTTTCCGCCTCGCGGCCACTTCTGCTCCTCCGCCACTTCTTTTCTCAACGCCGCAATTACGCTCGCGCTCTATCGCCAGCTCATTCGATTTGTATCGCGGCTAAAGCAGTTGCTGTTGCTCCAGCAGCCTGACAACACCTAGTGACGGTCTATCGCCAAAACTGTCTCGGGCCCACGTCGCTGCTCTCGTCATAAAGCCTTTTCTCAATTCCCGATCGAGCGATGTTCGACTTGGAACAAGCCCCCGCGCGAGCCTGAATCAGATAGGACTCTCTCGGCGATGATATCGCCGCCTGCTAAACCAGCCGCTGCGCCGCTTGGTGCATGATCCTGCAAACCTGAATTAAACGTCCATCGCGCACGGAGAAGTAAGGAGAAGCACACTAGGCGGGGTGCCAGGGGGGGGGGGAGGCGCACTGTTAGCCGAGTGATGGAGCAATAAGACATTTAAATGTCCCGAGGAGCGGGGGCCGATCTCTCTCTCCTCGCGCGCTACCGTCAGCCAGCTGCTTAGTTTCCGCGCCGATCGATCTCCCAGCTAAGCTCAGATAGCGAAGGGGGGAGGGGGCGAGAGGGGCAACTCGAGAACCGAAAGTTTAGCAGTCCCCCCTGCGGGATCGCTCGCGCGGCTACAGCGGAGTAGCATCAGCTCGAGCAGCAGGGCAACGTGTTCGACTCGGGGCACAACAGCCGAAATCTCGTTAGCAGGAGAATAGTGTATTAGCGATAGAGAAAGAGCGCAAAGCCGGGAGTCGGCGACGGCGGTTTCCCTTTGAAACGCGGAATTAACAGCTTATCGCTCGGACGGCTGAGCTCGATCGGGCGCGGAATTAAAGAGAAAAACGTGAGGATTCGTATCGATCGGCGGTATAGCGGTCGTCGTCGTCTCTCTCGCGCTGCTGCTGCTGTTGCCAGCGGTAGCAACACCGAGCAAGCGCGCATACTTATCGCCGAGAGCGTGTCCCGTGGGAAATTCACGCGGCCGGCAGCTGCAGACGGCTCCTCTCGTGCAGTAGCAGCAGCTCGTGCCAAGAGTCAGCGCAGAAAAGACGCACGTGAATGGACCTATTAGAGTGAAAGAGCTATTGCGGGCCGCGTTCGGCTACTCGCACACAACAAAAAAAAACCTCCCATCGGCCGGCCTCGTCTCGTTATTGCCCGCGACTCCAGCTCCTCGCAAACCAGTTCGCCAAACTACAATCGAGCGAACCCTCGAGAGTCGCGCACCCCAGCCCACCATCCACGGGGCCTCGAGCCTTTTTCCTCCAAATTCGTACTCGCGTTGTTATTTCATTGGCGCAGGGGACGATTCATTAGTCACGCATGAAAAATGACCAAAAAAAGCTCTTGCGGGAGCGAGCAGAGGAAAAGTGGGGAGAGAAAAAGAGAGGGAATGAATAATAAGCAAAAGAGAAAAGAAAAAGCTTTGTTTTTAATAACCGCGGCTCGCTTTTTTCAACACACGCTCTCGGCTACTCGCGCCCTCCTGAAGTAGAACAATGCCGCGTTATGTCAGCCGCTAAATTAGTGTGCGATCGCGTGCGCAGCCGAGAGAGGCAAGGGAGCAACAGAGAGGCCTGGGAGAAAGGAGAGAGAGAGAGAGAACTAGTAGCCGAGGCGTTTCGGCGCGGGAGGGGAACGAGGGCTGCCGGAGCGTTATCGGAGTCCCTCGTCTCGCAGCGATAAGCTGCTGGCGGAGAGAGCCCTCTCTCTCTATCTTGCTCTCGCTCTCGGCCTGGGCCTCGATTAATCCCACTTTGGCAAGCGACGCGCGACCGAGTAATTACCGGGGCACGCGCGGCTAACCTGCGCCGCTGCCTCGTGCCTTCCATGCCCCCCGCTCTCCTCTCTCTCGCTTCCTAACTAACGAAATCTCGTGCGTTAGATTTTGCTTTCGTGACGATGAGTTTATAAATGCGTGTTATTTTCACGTGACATTACTACTTCACACACCTTACATCAACTCACACTTTTTTCCATCGCTCTATTTTCACTTTCTGTCTCTTTCTCACTGTGACTCTATATTTTTAAGCTTATTTACACGTAGAAAAAAGTATAAATAAAAATTACAAAATTTTTTTGTAAAAATTACTATACTGTATAGTTCCGGTGGTACATACTCGGTTTATAAGAAATT
>JAPYYQ010002369.1:0-19721 GCA_030522585.1 Anagyrus pseudococci
GTATCCCAAGTATGTACTGGTTTTTCGCAGAAATATTTGTATGCATAATATTGCTTAAATGATACGATAAACATATTAAAAGTTTTGCTCACATATCCTTCACTGTGAACGCAGCCCATGACAAACGCCGAGAGCTCAAAAGCCAGCCGCCACCGTCGCTCTCGCTCGCCTACCCCTCCAGCTTTGCTCAGACTGCGCGCGAGATTTCTCCCTCTCTCTCTCTCTCTCTCTCTCTCTTACTCGGCTCTCGATCTACCTGTCCGTCCGAGCGTTCGCATTTGTTAACGTTTAAGCGTTAACAACCTTCCCCTCCCCCTTCGCATCCTACTCCACAAGCCGGAGAGCCAGTCTCTTATTCGTTCTCTAGATATATTTCGTCTCTCTCTTCTTCCTTCTCTGGTCGAATCATATTTTCTAGCTCTTTTTAATTAGAGCCTCTCGTCTCGGGCCGCAGCTTCGACTCTGACTTTGAGGCTGTAAGGCTCTGCGCGTACGCGCAGGTGAAATATTGGGCTTTTGATGATATTCAAATTCCGAACGGCTAACTTGGCCTAAGACGCACACACACGTGTTCACGCTGTACTGCTGCTGCTGCTGCTGCTACGGAGATATGCTTTGTTTTTCCTCTTATTTTTTTTTGTTATACTAGAAAGGTGCTGATTTATTCGCTCGTGGAAGATCGAGCTTCGCCGGTGATTTTGATTGAGTTCCCCTTTGCGCGCGGGACGGCCTAACGGTCTCGGCGATGAGACCAGGCCTGAAACTTCGCATCGCACTATACGCGGACAGTCCCGGTGTCTTGAATTCTCTCTCTCTTTTTTTTTTGTTTTGTTTTCTCTTTTTGTTTCGTCGCTTGATTTGCACCGGGGCAAGAGCGAGAGAAGGAGATTGATAACATTATTTATTCGAGACGGAAATAACAGGGAGGATGAATTCGATCTACCGTATAGCTATAACGTACGCGTGATTCCCCGGATAAATCGTACGTTCGGACAATTAATTTTCGTCACTTGAAAATATTATGATTACAGTGTTCTCTTGATTATAATGCTCTCTCGCTCGCTCTCTCGGCTACCTATAACCGGCCTAGCTCTTCTTCCTAGTACGGGTAAATCGAGAGAGTGTTAAATCGCTCTTTCTCTGCTCTACAGTCGATTGAAATCCCGTAAAAGGAGAGCTAATTCAGGCCGCTTTCACGGAGTGGGTACCCCCCATACCCCCCGTCCCTCACCTCTTTTCTCCTGGCAAAAGGCTTGCGGAGAACAGGAAAAAGGGATGTAGGGCCGGTGCGAGAGAGAGAAAAGACACCATAGCTTTTTAAACGCATTATAGGCCCCCGTGCGGAGAGTATAGCTATATGTATATCGGGCGCGTTATCGCCGTGAAAAGCGGTCCACGCGATTTCCGTGACCCTTCTTCAACCCTCCACCCCCCTCCCCGCCTGCTCGGCGTCCTGCTTTCTGTCCCGTCGGCACTCCCTTTTTCTCTCTTCCCCCCCCCACTCTCTCTCTTTCTCTTTCCTTCGCTCCTGACCCGTGGATCTCTTTCACTGAATATCGGGCGGAAAGTGAAGTGGCGTGAATGAGTCGTCCCTCGACGATGGCAAGATTTATGGCTGCCTTTTGCCTCCGCCCGCTCCTCTCTCTTTCGGCGGCAGCAGCTTCTAACCCTTGACTCGCGCGGCGGCGACGGTCTCGTCCCCTGAACACGACCGGATAGCCCGTAGCACGAGGGGTTGGACTGCATATAACCCTTACTTACACTTTTCTCTCTCCCTCTCTTTTCTTCTGGGCGCGCTCGCGCTCGACCAGTAGGCTGCACACACACACACACACACGTATAATACAGATAGAATGGCCCTTTCAAGCGGCCGGGATCTTTATTATCTCGCGCCAAGCGAACGGACGATTCCCTTAAGACAATAAGATTCTTTCGCTCCGATCCGGCTAATCGATGGAAAATTCAAGAAGAAATGGAATAAGAGAGACGACGGCAGAGGGAGAAAGAGAGAGAGCGGTGGCTCTCGTTATTAGCCCGCGGCTATAGCGACGAAAAAAGTTAATAGCGTCGAAATTAGCCGGCAGCTCGACGTCCGGAGAGGGGAAGGGAGCAAGGTATATATTCCCGCACTCCGGAGAAAGGGAGAGAGGTTTAGTTGGTGTAATCGGGGATCGCGTTACTAGCGACTCTCTCGAGGGTGAGCAAAAGAGAGAGGGAGATAGAGGTCAACGAGCACAGATGCGCTCTCGAGAGCGATATGTACGTATACGCGAGAGATACGTTATTGCTCCGAGAACCACACGCGCATCTGTGTGTGTGTGTGTGTGTACGCGGGACGAAGAGGGGACGCGGCGCAGTACTGCATAGCCGGGAGGGCGCGCGCGCTCGCGCACGCACTCATCCATCATTGTCACCGAACTCTTCAGCGGCCGCAGCGGCTCTCTCTCTCTCTCTCTCTCTCTCTCTCTCTCTCTCTCTCTCTGCGTGCACGAGAGACGCCGCAACAGCCGACTATTTCGACCCCCCTTCTCTCCTACTCGTCCTCCCCCTCCCACTTATACACAGCTTCGCTCTTCTTCTTCTTCTTCTTTAGTCAGGCCTTTCTCCGTGTGGTGCCCCGTTGCCGCGAACTCTCTACAAGCGGCACTCGCTACCGATATCACACGAGCTGTACTTACAGCGATTCTTACTCGAGAGTCTACCCCCTTCTTTCTCTGGCTCACTTTCTGTAACGGTATGGTTAGCTGATTGGGAGGCTGTGGATTTTTTTTTATCACGGGATCTTTCTGTGGTGATTGTAGTTTTTATACAAGGTAGATTATGAGAAAGAAAATAAATAAAGACCTGTACCGCTCATGGTGGAAAGGTATGTGTTTAGAGGATAGACAAATAAAAAAATGATGAACTCAATAAAACTGTTTGTAGCAACGAAATAATGACAAGGCCGATTGTTTATATACTTTTTGATTGCATTTAATTGAGTTTTCTTTGACCTTCATAAAGGTGGTTTCAAAATTTAGTACAACATATTGGAGACTATCTAACTTTTTATCTATAAGTTTATAGATCGCAGCTGAGCTACGAGTTCCTTGAACTAGTGCAAAAATTCTCGAATCGTCGAATTCCGGTTTCAGCAAAGACATGGTGCGAAAATGACTCTCACGTACAATCCTTCTTTCTCTCTCACTTTTTTTTATTTTCGTTTCTTTTCGTCAACTATTATTATTTATATTTATATTCGTTTATTTTACTTTACTTTTATTCATTATTATATTCTGCTTTTTCTTTACACATGTTTTTGCTGCGTGAAGTGAAGTTTCGTGCACACGAGTATCAATGAGTGCGACCTTATACACGTGCGTCAACCACTTACACATGACATTACCGTTGCAGATTCGCCTACAACGTTTATTTTTACGTATTTTGTTGCTGTTCTTTCATTGATAAACAATAATTTTGTCTTTCGCTTCGTTAATATTTATATATTTATATTATTCAATATATTTATACTATATAAGTCGTCGTGTCGTATTTTGCAAGTATTTACAAAGAGGAAATTTTGATTCCCGCTATATGCGCATTGAACCCGACGGGCCATCGATACCACTATTTATTTTCATCAATTTATTTTCATTACGTACTTAAGCGTATAAATAACAGCTAGGCGAACTTGGAATATCATACAAAAGAGACGGCTCGAAATGGGCTTTTACAACTACGCTCATACTTCGATACACTAGACTCACAACGCTTTGGACGATCGTACTCTTTTTTTCTCTCTTCAATATTCTGCAACGTACTCTAACGGATTTCGAAAAATCGCTTATGTTGCCCGAAGGGCTCAACGAAAACTTTCCCTACCTTTTTATAAAAAGTCTGTGTTTCCATATAGACGAACAAAAAAAGAAGGAAAACTTAACGTAAAACAATTATAATAAGAAATGCAAACAATGTCGTGTTTAATCGAGAAAATCTATTGCAGCAAGTACACGCGTTTATTTATTATACAGCGGTCAGGCACTAGAATTACAATATTGCCGTTATAATACCGTAAAGTAACAATTTTATAAATGGAATTGCCTTCAAGCCTGAATATTTATCTACATGTACAATCGATTTGCTCGAAATAATATAACTCTTCGTTTGAACTCTTTTATATACCTATGTACCTTTTCCTCTTTCTCTATATTACATACATCGGCAACGCGTTCTATTTCAAGTCTTTCACACTCGCTCGCATATCTGTATTTTCCAAGTTCGTTTCAAAGACTCGGACTCGTGTAGTATATACCTCGATCGCGCAAAGTGTTGTTAAAAAATTCTATGTTTCCTACGTGCAAGCACTATATCGTCCCCGATACGTCGACGATCATCACACAATCCTCTCTCGGAGGAGGTTCTCAACCGATTTTCTTTGCCGATCGCTCCGTCGTCTACATCAAATTCAATTTTAACATTCACACTCGCGTACAAAAAAAAAGAAGAGAGAAAACTCGTTATCTCTTTTCGGGATAAAAGAAAGAAGAAAAGAACACAAGATGTGAGACAAGGGAGGAAGAAAGAACGGTCTCTCGGTTGTTATGCTTGGCGGCAGGCCAGTAGCGCATAAATTCGGCGCGAGCGCGCTGCTCTGATCCCCGTCCTGCTACGTGCATATCCTCCAGCTGTCCGCAAAACGTCCAAAGCAATTTCCAGCTCGTCTTTCCTCGTCTCTCGCTTCTTCGGGAAAGCTCGCGCACTTGTCGCATAATCCCCGGCGCACACACAGAGACACACACAGCGAGTCGCGCAAGATAAACACTATAACTACAATTCACATCACAGAGTAGCCATCACTTGACACTTGTCATCGGCCGATCAATAGAGTTCGTTAAGCAGATACTGCTCGTCGTTCCAGTCCATCTGCTGCTGGCAGTTGCCGGACAGGCTCGACGACGACGGCGCTGTGACGACGACGTCGGGCTCTTGGACTCAGCTAAGCTGGTAGTACTCGGGGGCGAAGTCGTTGGCGAGATTGCTGAGGAAGTTGAAGTCCGAGGAGCTGTTGCTGTTGTCCGCCTGGGCCTGGCCGCCGATCACGCCGCTCGGCTGGACCGCCGGCTCGGCGCTGTAGTAGCTCGCGAAGCCGGCGTACGAGTCGTGCTGCTGCTGGCTGACCCCCGCGCCCGCCGGCTGCTCATTCTGCTGGGCCCCGGAGCTCGCAGCCGCTGTCGCGGGGGGCGGGGCGATGACGGTCGCGGTCGCCGTCGCCGTCGTCGCGATGCCCGGGGCTGTGGGGAAGGGGTCCGGCGAGGAGACGTAGCTCGCGGGTATGCTCGAGGCCTCGCCGCCTTGGTGCACGTGCAGCTGACCGGCGGCTGTCTGCTGCTGCGGTTGCTGCTGCTGCTGCTGCTGCTGATGGTGGTGGTGCGGCTGGTGGTGGTGCTCGTAGTACGCGCCCGGCTGGCACTTGTTGGCTGCGCGCTGGTGGTAGTCCAGCGTCGCGGCCAAGTGCATCGGTCCGCTCTGCTGGCTCGCATAGCCGTCCGCCCCCGAGTGCTGTTGTGGCTGCTGCGGCTGCTGGTGCTGCTGCTGGTGGACGTCGTAGTAGTGTTGCTGCTGCTGATGGCTGGGAGGGACGTGCGCGTGATGGGCTGACATGGAGGCTACGTCGACGTTCGCGGAGGACGCGTGGTAGCCCGTGCTCCCTGCCGACGGGTAGCCGTAATTGTTGCCCGACATGTAGCCGCCGTCCGAGCCGTTGTGCTCCGCGGCGGCCGGATACGCCTGGCCCGTCGTCGTCCCGTACGCCCCGCTGTTGCTGTTTGACATGCTTCTGAAACACACACACACGGAGATGGAAAAACACTCGTATAATTAAATGTACACAAGCAAAGGTGTAGTTGTTTCCTCCCGCGGCATTAAAAACGGAAAACGCGAGCTCGGACTGAGCTTGCTCACCTGGCATGGTAGGAGGCGTGATAGGCCGCGGTCTGAGCGTAGCCGTTGTAGTCCCCGGTGCTGGCGTACTGGTTGTGCTGCTGGTGGAACTGGCTGCCGGGCGCCGAGTGGTGGCTGTACATCGACCTGGCGGTGGCGCGGCCGTGGTGGCCGACGCGACCCATGCCCGCCGGGGCCGGGGGCTGGCTCTGCCGGGCGTACTGCATCTCGCCGGGGTAGGCCGCGGCCCCGGCGGCGGGCCGCTGCTGCTGCTGGTGGTAGGCCGCGGCCGCGGCGGCGATGGCCTCGCGCGAGCAGTAGCCGGGCTGGCTGCCGAGGGCCGGCTGCCGGTGGTGGGCGGGCCCGCCGTTGCGGTAGTCGCAGCCCGGGCCCGGCTGGTGGTAGACCGGCTGCTGCTGGAAGTGCCCGCCGAGGCCCCGGGCGTGCGGCGAGAGCGGCCCGGCCCCGGGGTTGGGCCCGTGCATCAGCTGCTGCTGGCTGGCCGGCTGGGCCTGGGCCTGCGGCTGGTTGCTGCTGGAGGAGGGCGAGCTGCGCGGGCGCTGCATGTAGAGCCCGTGCCCGGAGGCCCCGAGCGGGCTGCCCTGGAGCTGGACCGAGACCGGGGTGCTCGGGGTCGAGGAGGGGGTGAGGCTGCGGGTCGAGGAGCCCGGCTGGCTCGGCAGCGTCGGCGTCGCGACCGTCGAGTCCGGCAGGGCGAGGAGGACGCCGTTGCTGCTGACCGCGCAGAGCTCCTTGCCGCTCGCCGACGGAGACTTTTTGCTTATGCTGATCTGCTGCTGCTGCTGCTTGGAGCTCGGGCTCTTGTGCTCGGCCTCGACCTTGATCCTCACGTCGGGCTTCTTGGAGGGCCCGAGGCTCGGCGAGGTGACGTCGCTGCCGTCGTGCGACTGCGAGTCCTCGTCGGCCATCATCTTGTCGAAGGTGCTGGAGACGCTGTTGGTGCTGCCGACGCTGCTCGCCCCGTTGCTGTTGGCGCTGAAGCCCGAGTTGTTGTTGTTGCTGCTGGTGTTGTTGTTGTTGGTCGCGCTGGGGGTGTTGTTGTTGCTCGGGGCGTCCCGGGCGGAGCCGAGCTCGGTCACGTCGCCGGGCAAGGTGCTCCCCACGTCCCCCACCCCCGATATATCACAGTTGTGGCAGCTCTTCTTCTCGTCCTCGTCCAGCAGGTGTTTGCCACCCTTTGACTTCTCCAGGCCGTCCGACGAGCCGCCGTCCTTGTCATCCCCGTCCTCCTTGCTCAACGTCTGGCGCTTGTGCTTCATCCGGCGATTTTGAAACCACACCTTCACCTGTTCGCAGAAAAAAACAGAATCTTACAGGTTTACCCTTCTATACCCTGTCATTACGTTTACGTGTTGGAAAACTAAAGAGAAGAAATAATTTCTCTTAATAAAAAAAAAAGAAAAATACTGTATAGTTAGACTAGATTGCCTCACAGTACTGTGTGTGGTTTAAGGCGAGTGTAGAGTAAGGATAGATAAATAAAGCAGCGTCAAGATCCCTCACCTGCCTCTCGGTAAGATCGAGCGAGGCCGCAATCTCTATTCTCCTCGGCCGGCATAGGTACTTATTGAAGTGAAACTCCTTCTCGAGCTCCAATAGCTGGGTGTTTGTGTAAGCCGTTCTTAATCTCCTCGGCAGGCCGTTCTCTGCAAAGAGCACAATTTCAAGATTAGACCATACCCTCTCCTCTCTCTCTTTCGCACGGAGAACACACGTGCTGCGTGCGGACTCGTTTTTTTTATTCGTTTCCTTTCTTTCTTTCCCTCTCTCTCTTTTTTTTCTTTATTATTTCACGTTGCGTCCGACCGCGGCCGATGATTAACGACTATTCATATCCCGGTTCGCCGAACTGCCCCCTCTCGCGCCGCACGAGCTTAAGCAGTTGTGTTTGTATCGAAGAATAATTAGAGCGAATTTTGGGTGAGAGAGCGATCCTTCCTCTATTATGCGCTATTTCAGATTGCCAATTCGGTTAATTATACGCTCGCTCGAGCGACAGGAACTTACTTTTTTGCTTATTTGTTAGCATTGTAATCGGTGTTATTAGGTTACTAGACTTTAAAAAATTTATATTTCATTGTTAAAATTTCCCTTTTTCCCAACATTTATTCCCAGCATTCTCCGTATACACTATCCACCTATATACAGCGGCTGTATCATAACTTGTGTAGCATCGACAAGAGAATGGAGGAGGTTGTAAGAGAAAAGGGCGGCAGGGAGGGGGCGTCGGGGACATTCTGAGGATACTTGACTCCTTAACGGAAAGTTTAGCGGTAAGTTTCGCGGCGGCCTGCTGTCCCTCTCCCTCCCTCTCTCTCGACACTTCGATGGGGAACGAAGGGCCTAATTGTTATCAGTAAGAAACTCGACAACATGATAACAAGAGAAGAGAGAGGGAGGAGTTGCAGGCTCCCAAGTTTACAGCCGCTCCTCGCACAGTGTATTCTCCCGGGCCTCGCTCCCCTTCCCCGCTTCGACCTCCTCTCATAGCGAAACTTTGCCGGGCCCTCCTAGTGAAAGTGTCAATGAAGAATGCACTTTTAACTCGCGATAATTGGAAGACGGCTATAAGTAATTAATATCGCTCCTGACGAGATCTGCCATGCGCCTATCCCAGCTCACTTATAAGCAGTACAACGTCTCGCGAATATTCCGCTCTAATAATTTTTCACGTGCTCCGATCTACACGAACGTAGACACGATCATTAGCATATGGCAATCATATCCCCGAGACTAGAACTCAATCAAAATAGCCAAGCCCCTCCGTATGGTTTAGGCCTCTCCCGGTCCTTTCCACTCGCTCATGCGAGTCCTTGTAATTCTAAAAAAGGCCCCCGCGCACACACACGCGTACCACGTAGAGACGCGTGTTTAGGTAAAATATTCATCAATTACTTATATATTCAGAGCGGCCCTCGGCCTAGACCCTCGCCTTTACGAGGTTTTAATTCAGTTTTCGCAGCCTGCCGGCTCCGCGAACTTACCGCTCCCTCTCTCTCTCTCCTGCTCGCGCGATCGAGCCTTAAGCTCTCGATACGCAAGCCGCGGCGGTGGCGGATGTAAGGGCAAGAAGGGAGCCCGGGGGGAGGCGGAGGGCTATGGCATATCCCTGGGGGTGGGAGCGAACGAGCCGAGGGGGTGAGTGGGTGGATGGGTAAAGCCCAGCTGTGCTAGCGGAGGTAGAGAGAGAGGGGGGTGGAGGGTGTAGAGCTGGCGAGGATCTCGCGTGATTGACGCGGACCTCATCAGCATTTCGCCGCCTGCGATTGGCCGGACGCGCAGCCCTGTCAATCAGACGCGCGCTGCCTTCCACGCCTATTGCCCCAAGCACGGACGAACGCGCACAAGTCCTCTCTTTCTCTCGCTTGCTATAACGCTCGGGTCCCCGGATACGCTGTCGAGCCCCGCGTTGCCGCTTACTCGCTCCTGCCACTCACTCTTTTTTACCCTGCCAACTACCACCGCTAGGCTCTCTCCCCCTCCCTCACCCTCTGCCCTGCGAACGCCTAGCTTTTTTATCCCTACTAGCTCCAAGGCTTTTCGCCCGAGGACCTTGGCTTTGGACAAGACTGGAATTAAGGCGCCCGTTGTCCTTTCTCATATACGAATCTCGGCGGCGTTTTTTATATATACTTGACGCGCCCGAGACGCACGAGGTGTCTTCGAAAAGTATAACGGAAAGTCACAGCGAGTCGTTTTTTTCTTAACCCAACACACACGATACTCCCAAACACATCATATCCAACTCAAACGAACGGCAGTCGACGCGTCAAGCTTTCACTGGCGCTCGTGATGTCTTATTAAAAGCGCGGGCAGCTAAAGTGGCCGGCGAGCGTTTCGCGACGAAAATAATGCCCGAGTAAGCCCGAAGCATGGACAAGAGAGAGAGGACGCGTGGGCGAGATATGTCGCGCGAGGAGTGTATAGAGGCACTTGCGCGACCGAGTAGCAGAGAGAGAAAGCAGCTACTGTTGCGATGACGGATAGCCGACGGAGCGGCGTTCGCGGAATGAAGACTGACAGGGCTGTTTCTATACCGAGGCTGGCTTTCGAGCTTGTGGTTAAGAGGAGTAGGCGTAAAGATAGGCATGTACAAGCGGCTTGGCCCTCCACCCTCTAATATATATATTGTTATGCGAGACCCGTTGCCATGCTTCCCTAAAGCTTATGTTTATCGACTAGCATACTCTGACGGCTGGGATTTTACCCGCGAGCCAGTCGGTTTCGTGTCAAAATACCGCTAGGCTTTTCTTCAGGAGCGATACGTTGGCTATTTTATTTTTGTTGCCGAGGTCGGATTTGAGGGAATGTGCGTTTAAGGGTTGAAATGGTTTCGGGGAAAAAAAAGGAGAACAATTGAGGGATTGGTGGGCGAAGGATGAATATATTAGTTATGATTGATACACGCAGTGAGGTGTTTGGTCAGAGTTGGAAATGTTGAAAATAAGAAGTGGGGAACAATTCGAACGAATTAGATTTAGCGAAATAAAATTAAAAATGTGACGTTGAGCGTATACCGCTCAATATTATGAAGCGTGGGTATACCGGCAGCATTTAAAAAGCTCTCAATCTTTTGTGTTAATTTGAAATAGCTCGAGTGACATCTTGTTGATTAATGGTAAGAGGACACGTCCAAACGTTCACTATCCCTCGACGCGTTGAACAAAAAAGAAGCTATGCAAAATTAAAAAATTTCAAACTCGTATTTTTCACATTTGCCCCCCCCCCCCTCCCGAAGACGAATATTATTCCCTCGAAACATTAATTATTTCAACAATTTCCAGGATGTGACAAAATTTTTTTTTTCATCGCCCGCCTGATTTATGAGCAATGCTCGCCTTTCTCAAGAATCACACGAAATTCCGATGCACCTCTCTGCGCTGCAAAAAAGATTCTGTTCCCAGCCGAAGAAAAAGACGGGAGCTTTCGACCGGTATAGTATATGCAGGGGTCACGCGCGTTTTAGACGGAATCTCGCTAAAGCGATGGTCGCGTACAGCCTCGCTTGCACAATAGCCCTCTTGGTCGCAGTAGCAGTAGAGCGAACGGATTTTAAAAGCGATATTTCAAAGTTCCTTGAAATTACACAAAAAGCAAGCAGCTGTCAGTTGGCCCTCACTCGCAGACATCCATCTTTTTTATCAAAAGACAAGAGAGAAGGAGCGAAGAAAGAAAGAACAAGGAGGGAAAAAAGAACGAGATAGGATGGAGGAGGAGGTAAGGGGTAAGAGTGAGCGAGCCATAATTACGGGAGCGAAGGAGACACTGGCGCCGTCAACCCCTTATGAGCGAGAGAGAAAGAGTAAAGATCCCTCTTGGCCACGAGGTCGTGCTACATATTAAACTTTTTCTTCTCAGAGAGCGCGCGGGCTCCCGGACTGAAAATAAATTTCGCCGTCGCGCTTGGGCTCGCTCGTTATTTTTAGCGGAGCTGGCCCCAGAAGCTCTCGCGGCACCGTTTCTCTCGACTGTAACGTCCTCTCTCTCTCTCTTTTGAGCCGTTTCCCCAAGACTACCGCGCGCATGAGAGGGACAAAGAAACGCGGTCGCTAGAGAGCTGGCTGACTTTGACGAAAGCGCACGATTCTGAGGCCAAGGCATCAATCGTCGGCTTACTCGCTTGTGTGGCTCTGCACTTGCCGTCGGCCGTCGCTCGCTTGCCGTGGCATGTATATGTTGTGGAACGAGAGAGTTTGAGAATCGGCATGAACGAACGGTTTAAATATATAATTTTTTTTCTGAATAATTGTCGAGGTTATGTTTACTTGAAACCGGTTTTATTTTGAATGAAAATTTTCAATTCAAATCATAAAATAATTTTCACATGTTAATTCTAAAAACGTTATAATCTCTCGAATTAATATTGAAAATTATACAGAAAAAACTAAAATTTTCAAGATTTCAATATTTTTTCAAGCTAGAATGTAAAAATACAGACGTTTGTTCCATATTAATTTATGCGCAATGTAGATCAAGAGCGAAGATCTAGACACAACTGAGCTAACGCGCGAGTCATCAATCGTTCGAACTGCTCTCTCGCCTCATCCACGCCGCGAGGCTTAGCTCATGAAAAATCAAAAACCGTTTCTCTTCGGCAGGCCTCTAATTACGCCCGAGAGCGGCGCTGCGGGCGGATGAAAAATGCTAAAAAGAATAAAACGGCCTAGCGCGCGCCGCCAGCGCCGCCGGCGGAAAATCAGTATGAAAAATGCGTTCGAACCATAACCGACAGACAAAGTCAGGCCGCGTAGCTCCTCTCCGGTAGCTTTCCCTCGGCGGCGTCTTCCTCGCAGAGAGTCCTGCTCTCCTACAGGTGAGGAAGGATCGCGCGCGACGACTCGGCGCCGCCACGCGTAATTTGTCTTTTGTTTCCCGCGGCGAGGAAACACGTTCAGACTGCGCCGACGGAGAACAAAGGACGGAAAAGGGGCAAGACCAAGAAGAAGCGCGGACACGAGGTCATTCCAAGTGCCTCCGTCGGCTCGGCTACCTATCTACGTAAACGAGTGCTCGTGTGAAAAATGACGCCAGCAGTGCACCGGACGCTCCTCCGTCGACGCGCGAGGTTAGAACGCGGTAAAGGGATCAGCTGCCGAGAGAGAAAGAGAGAGAGAGAAGCGGTTAGATTTGTCGGACGAGGATACGAGTGCGGCCCGGTGCTTTCTCGATATGCCCGCAGCACGATTTTCACGCTTCGTTCGGAGGTGAGTGCAACAGCATGATGCTGAAAACGTATCATTTCCTGAGATTATCACCATTTGATTTTTGATGAGCTTAATGGAAATACCAAAGACTCGACCGTTTCCGGTCAGAAATTTTAAACTCGTTTCATGTTTAGGTTGAGTATATAATACAAAGATTGATGGCCTGTGCCATCCTTTTTTCTGTCAAATCAATACAATGACAATTCGTTTAAATAGATATTTCAATTGATAGGTTAGGAAAATATTTAAAGCGATCAAAGCTTGTTCAATTTGGTATCCTGAATAAATGTTTACAATTGTTACGACACGCGAGTCGACCTAACCTAAAAAACGGCCTCCTCCGGTAGAGTTACGAATAAGTCAATCGCAAATAGATTTCAACGAGTCGTGTCAAGAAACTTTACCCTCGGGCACAGTTTCAAAATTAAACATCCAACTCGCAAAACAAATATGCAAACAGCGAGCTTCAATTTCCACCGGCTAAAGAAGTGAGAGAGAGGAAAAAAAGGGCTACAAGCTCGCGTATAGGGGTTATAAAAGTTTGAGCATCGCGAGACTAGCGCGGCAAAGTCGTCGGAACTTTATTACTTCCTCTCCCCTCCTAAACTTGAGCTCGCGTTCTTTCTTGTTCCGCTTATAAAAAACTTCCTCGCAGCGATCGGTGTACACTCGAGTCTCGCATGTGCGTGCAAAAATCGAGGTGGGAAAGCCGGGGAGACGTAGGGGAGGCAGCGTCGTTGGGTTTCCAGCTATTTCGAGATAATTAGCGTCTGAGGCACAATACTCGCGCGCGTAGGGATAGTCTTCGCGGGCTCCCTCTCGCGGCGGCTTGTTACGGATTTATGAGGAGAGCCACGAACAAAACCCGTGCCGCTGAATTTCCGCGCTTGAATGGGTATACATTGCTGTGGCAAGGGTTTTCGTGGTGCTCGTAATCAATTAATGCCGCTGCCGCGGCAGAGATTATGTCGGAAAAGACAGTGGGGGTGGAGACGGTCGAGCGGTTGCTGCTTGGGTTCGAATGCGTATCGCGGGATAAATTGAGTAAGTGATGGAAGATATATGGGGTATTGCGAGGCAAAACACCGATGCCGATTGTTCTGCGTGGAGCTTCTACGAGAGTTAAGAGAAAGGTAATGCTTGTAGTTGTTGAGGTTAGTAGATTCTATGGGATGGCTGTACTGTAGGGATGTAATTAATGTTGTTAGAAGAAGACACTGGTTAACTTGTTTTAATTTACTTTTTACTGAATATTAATATGTATCTTTTTTACTAATGTGAGTAGAGCCACCAGACTATTAAAATAAATATTTTTTATAAAGGAAATTTTACATGCAGAGATCAAATAAAAATTATTTAAATTTTTAATATTTATTCAGTGGAAATAATTTCTTTGCGTGATTATATACAATTATAAGAACTTCATGAACATTCGTGAAATTTCAAACAAGGACGGCAAGACAGAATGTGTAATCAAACAGTAACCACAGAAAATTGCCTGGAAATACACGTGCTATACGAGATAAAAGTAGTAAAAAAAGTTGAAAATCCACTCAAGGAAATTGCAGCGTGACATGAGAAAGGAGAAAACACAAAAAGATAAGAACATTTTCTGAGCTTATGGAGAAAATCAAGGTAGTTAATTACTTGCGTTATACACCTATTAGTAATTTTTATGTAGTTTAGATAGATAAATCATTCTGTTATTAATAAAAATGTTAAGTTAATAATATAAATTACGAATTATGCATTTCATTACAAAATGTATATTTTCTTACATGCCGAGTGGTAGCAGAAGGTAAATATGGGTGGGAAGGGGGGAAGAGCGCGATAGGCCGCATAAGAAAAAAAGAGGACGAGCACGCGAGCACAGCAAGCTCGCTTCTCGAGTAGACGTATGAAAAAAGGAACGAGGGAAAATATCGACGCCGATACTGCAACTCTTAGCCGCGAGTCTCCCTTCCTCTTCAGGCCGTGGTTGAAGTAGAGGAAAAAAATGGAAAAAAAGTCCGACGAAGGTGGGACGAGGAGAGATAGGATATAGGGAAGAGAAGGAGAGAGAGAGAGAGAGAGAGAGAGAGAGAGAGAGAGAGAGAGAGAGAGAACGAGTCCGTGACGGTGGACGCGGCCATGTTGCCGACACGCGATGTAGCGGGCGCGCGCGCGGCAACCTGTGATTATGGTTTCCCTGTCTAGAAAATTGGATATGGGCTTCTTTCCCTCTTCCTCCCCTCTCTCACTCCGTTATAACTACGGCAAAAAGACAAGAGAGAGAAGGGAGAGGAGAGAAGAGGGGCCTCGCGTCCACACGTGTATGTGTGCGCGCGCGAGTATGCCTATGGCTTTCGGAGGCGTGCCGAGCGCGCAACCTGCAATCATCGGGGTGGGGCGAGGTATGATGTAGCGCGGGGGGAGGTAGCTCGAGCAGCTCGAGCTCGCCATTCCCGCGAGCTTTCTCAGGTGGAGCGAGCCTCACAAGCTCTCTTTCTCTCTCTCTCTCTCTTCCTCTACGGCTGCATATAAAATTTTTAGTATTTACACTGGCGATACGCGACTCCCTCGTGGACAGCTGGTCTTGCGCTGGGGTTACGACACTGGGCGATCATCGATTCTTTTTTACCTTGTTTTACCTTGTTTTTTACGCGAGCTTACAACAGCGACGTTTCGATGCCACGTGTCGACGTTACGTATAGCCTACGTAGCGTGTGTGCGTGTGTGTAGGCCATACGTATTCAGCGAGCGTATACGCGGTTTTGCTTTTGTCGAGAGGGCGCGTGGGAATAGCGCCCTCCCCTCCCCCCCAGCTCGCGCCATATACCGTAGGCAGTGCGCGCAAGAAATGTGATAATTTGTCGAGATACCCACACGCGCTCTGATGCTTGACGGCTGTCTGCTGTTTGAACAATTAGTTAGCCTTACGTGTTTGGATTGAGAGAGCCGAAGGAGAAAAAAAAACAATGGTCTTTGTTGAATCAAGAGAGAACTATGCTCAATTTGTTTGGATTTTTTAACAACCAACAGAGTTTACCGGTGGCCGTTAGTTTTCCTTTTCCTCGTTGAATTTATCTCTGTTTAATCGAACGCACGAAATTACGAATTTAAAAGTCGATGCCGGGTTAAAAAACGTGAAAAAGTAAATTATTGAAACGGATCGTAAGAGAGAGGAAAAAGGAAGGAAAAGAGAAGCAGCGAAAGGGCAGAGCGGGAAAGCTAAAAGTAAGGAGTAAGCGAGTGACTCGCAAGTCTCGCCGATACAGCCAGACGCTAGAACGCCCTGCGCCCCCCAGCAGCCGTAGGAAAGGAAGAAAAAAGCAGCGACAACGCGACTCGGAGACATCGGACCAACTTTCGCTTGGAAGTTCGAAGGCGAGGGACTTCCAAAGCGAGGGCTCGAGAAGAAGGGAGCAAGAGGGGCAGGCGAGGGAGAGAGAGAGAGCTTCTCTCGGTAGCCCGGCAAACGCAAATTATCAAGAAATTAGTTTTCACCTCCCGAGGATTTCTTTCTCGGGGCATACTTTTTCCCTCTGCCAGCGCCGCCGGGAGATCTCGAAAGAGAAGTTTTTTTCCGGTAAACAGGGGGCGGGGGCGAGAGGATATCTTTCGGGGCTTTCTTTGGCTTTCTCTCTCGCTCTCTTTCGGTTCTCGGAGCTCGAGATTGATTTTGCGGGAGAGCTTCCGTGAGCCCGGCAGCTGATGCGAATACGCCTGAGAATCGGGCCGAAGCTCGCTCTCTCCACGGCTTGAAATGTGATTAAAGTTCGCCGAGCTTGACCGAATTCCCGATAAAGTGATTGCTTTTGTTAATCATTTTAAATGGAATTATAGACATTTTTCGTTATTTCGCTCAAATTAAACAACTTTGAGATAAACTATATGTGGTATTGAAGCGAATTGAAAGCAATCGGATAAATTGCATTTGTTTGTAGACAATTTCTACCTTTTTTACATCAGTTCAAGTCAAACAGCGACATAAGTAAAAAAAGAAAATGAGCAAAACTACACGGCATAACTCAAGCTCCAGCAAGCCGTTAATTAACTAAACTTAAAAAGCATCTTTTCCTTCTCGCTCTCCTCCCAAGCATCCCCAATATTTCACGTGCCACCCTCGCGGTCCGTTAAAATATTCTAAACACATAAACAATCGCCGCTTAACCCGGAAATAAATCCAAGCCTGGCTTGCAGTGGCGTCGAGGCAGCAGCAGCGGCGGTCGCGGCTCTGGGGAAAAAAGGAATAAAAGCCGAGTGCAGGTGCGCTTTATTATATTTATTCATTACATCGGGCTTGCAGCTCCAGGCGTTGAGAATGGTAGTAGGGTGTCGGTGGGGGGGGGGGGTGTGGAGTCAGCCTCTCGCGCCGTTATAATTCAAGCTCCGGCCGACCCGGCCGAGAATTCATAATTGCGAAAGAATAGAACGAAATTGCGAGTGGCCGTCTAGCTGGTGCAACCCTCTCTCTCTGCGTTGCTCTCGAGAGCCGAGAAAAGAAATTAGATTCCTCGCGCGGCGTAGGTGTTTGTGCCGAGGAAAGAGAGAGGCAGGGGGAGAAAAGGGCTGCCGCGCGCGAGAGAGCGTGGCCGCAATAAAAAGAGACCCCTAGCCGGAAAATAAGCTCTCGACCCCCCGGACGTAGGCGGAGGAGGAGGGCACTTGGCCCGTACGCGTCCTTTTCGGCGGGGCCGCCGGAGCAAAGGGTCGCCACTGCTTGTGGCCGAGAGAAAGAGGAGACCCTCTGAGAGAGACGGGCGCCATGTGTATAATAATGTTAAAGAATGTTAAACGCGAGGGCGCAGTGCGAGAGCCCGAGCGGCATACATTACTTGTTAACAATGCTATAAAGGACACTTGGCCTCTCTCACCCCCTGAGATTTACGAGGCTCCTTTTATATTCAGCCGATTCTTACGTGCCAGCCCACTTCCACTCGTTTACCGTCGCCTATAAGCTCGCGCCTATTGTCAAAGCGAATGCTCCTCTCGGAAGCGAATTATGCATCGGCAATAGGATGAACTTTATTGTTGTTTCACTTTTTCAATTTATCCCGATAACGTTTTATCACTACATGTTCGACCTTCATTAATCATACTCCTCGTCATCTGCTTAGTACATTTCAACGAAGAATGTGGGTTTAAAAGTTTGTATTATATGAAAAGACGATGTCAAGCTTGCCCGGACTTGTAATTGTAAGGCCTTTTGTACACGGTAGTGATTCGCTTAATTTTTCGAAAGGACTTTTATTTACGTGTCAAGGGGACACGAAATTAACGCGCGTCAACTAGAGACGACGCGCATCGTGTAACACGACAAGATAACGTTTTTCACTTTGTATTCATTAGTTTTATGGTCGTATTAATTACGTTTCGTTGATAGATTAAGTTTTAACGATGTCTCGGCCGAGAACACTGTTACCTCGAACTTCGCCCTGAGCCAACGTAACCTCAAAACAATAATATTTACCCGCGTTTAAAAAAAAAAGCGGTTAAAAAGCAAAATTTTTCGTTTCTGTTATTGTTGAAAAGGAACGAGAACGCAGTAGTACACATACTCGCGGCGAAATGCTATAACAGCTGCAACCGGGTAGGGGTGAGGGAAAAAAGTGTTCTCGCTCTAATTTTTACCATTCCCTCCCGGGGACAAAGCAATTTCTCATTTAAAAGACATTTTAAAATTAAAATGCATTCCTGCGACCTGCCCCCTCCCACTCCGCTCGCCGGCAATTTGTCCGCTAGATGCATTACTATGCAAAAAACGCGGCGGAGCATCAACATTTTGCGAAATGAAAAAAAAATCAGGAACAAAAGACATTGTATAAATAAACAAAACGTACGGGGTGAGGATCAAAAAAATCCCCGCAGGCGTTATATGTAACGTAAATTTAATGCCAGCAGCCAAGCTGGCAGTCGCGTGGTGCAACAGTTGGAGAATGGCGAGCGTTGTAAAAATATTAAAGTGCAATAATCGCCCCTTGGGAAGCTCGATGCGAAGCCTCGAGGGGAGAGAGAAGGCGTTAGGGTCAAGTGGTGGACGCGGCTGAGAGATCGCAGCGTCCTAAGCAAGCCCAAGGGCAATAACTTACCCGAGCCCTCGGCCGCTTGACCCTCGTGATAATTGTTTAAAGCGACCGCGAGACCTTTCGGACCACTCGACTCTCTCGCCTCCCTCGACTCTGCTTGCCTAATAACACCCCCTTCTTCGTCGTCTAACTGAGTGTCCGCCGCAAGCGATACTTGATTAGGGTCCGCCTCGATAAGCTCCACAGTGTAAGCTGCCCTTTTTCGCCTACAGTCTCGACTGGATTGGCTCGTTTTAACATTACGCTGGAGAAACGCAATTTTCCGTGGCCTCATTACGAATTTCCGGAATGTGAATAAATAAAGGCAAGTTTTGGCTGATCGTTAGCAAAACAATAATCCGGATAACAAACGTGAATTTTTTAACAGCCCAGTTACAAGCGCAACTTGGCTTGACGTCAAGTTTCAAAATACAAAGGGCAAAAAGCGCTCGGAATTAACCCAAAAATCGGGTAGGATTTAAAATTCAAAAATCCACTCCCCGAGAAAGGAGTAACGATCCTTTATATTTTCGGCTGGAAGATGATACTTGTAAATCAGGTTGCGGACTCTAGGAGCGCCCAAGTGCGGAGGATAAGGTTTTCTTGGATAGCCTCCAACGTTGGTCCTGCAACGACAAGAGCGGCGCGCGCGCGCGCCAGTTGGAAAACTCGAGGAAGAAGCGACTGGATGGTGGTAAGAGGAGTTGTGGGCGGGGGGGCAGCGATAGCCGGGGAATAATAGGGAAATGATTTGCTCCTTGTTAGATAAAGACCGGGGAGTCGCGGAAAAGAAATATCGCTTCGAATGAAAGGAGCCGAAGCGAGAGAAGGGCAGGCTCTCCGCGAGGAAGCAGTCGGAGACCTTTCGGCTACGCTCTTCCTTAGTTGCTACTGCTGCTGCTGGTGGCTCGGTGCGCTCGTGCGCGAACTAATGCTGCTCGATTACGAGTTAAATAACGCGATGCCGAATCGACGATATCCGAGCACTCGACAGCGGCTTCTTAACATGTCGGTGGAGAACTAGAGTGGC